>VIAB01002875.1:67099-86778 GCA_009801035.1 Oophaga pumilio | reverse complement strand
ATGTTCGAGTCCCCGCAGCTGCATGTCTCGCGGCTGTTCGACAGGCGCAACAAGTGCAGGGATTCCTGTTTATTAGGCAATTAAATAGAAGCTTGCAGTAAAGCATTTTTAATTGTCTACCAATGGGAACTGTAACTGAAACACACACATAACTTACCAAAAATCATACATACGAATGAAGCAGAGGGCACGGTTACTGAACAAGATATGATTATGGGGGCTAAAGAAAGAGAAAGAATGGCGATAAGTAATCATCTGAAACTGTATTGCAACCAGTAAAACATTAGGAAAGGTTTATCACAGTGTTTTCAAAGAAAAACCGGAACAGTTGCCAATCGCAATCCTTTTCTTAAAAGTTTTGGGTTTGTTTTTTCTCCCCCCCAAACATCTCTCTTCGTTACCTCCCCAAAACTAGCACTTTTGTCATTAGTTATTCAAATCTGCAGCTTTCTTCAGCTTATCTTTTGTATACAGTTTGTTGCCTTGGATACCGGCCACCGCAGAGGTCAAGCAGCAGTGGCCGTACATGCAATCTATACATGACTTACATACCAGGCTCAAAGATATCAGAAATTGTGAATATCGCTGCTCTGAATCATGAAACGGTGGAGAGATTCAACCTCATTTGTTCCCATGGAACACCTTTTTATTTCTGAATATTTAGGAACCTTACTCACTAGGTCGTATATCGCCTTTCACCCTCCAACCCCTAACACCTTTACTCATCCCCTTTCCTGTCTAATTTGATGTCTCATGTATCCCTCTTTGTTTTTAAGTTTGTTATTAGTGATGAGCAAATGTGGTGACTTCAGCGTGCCCGAATATTATGTTCGAGTCCCTGCGGTTGCATGCCTAGCGATCGTTAGACAGCCGCAACACATGCACGGATTGGATGTTTGTCGTCCGCTCATCTCTATTTGTTATATATGTCAGATATTTGTATATCCCCATAATATGTTACAGCTATATCACAAAAGCGATTGACTTTGTTTTCATTGTAATCTGCTAATCGTTATTCCTTTTTTCAAGTCTGTTTCTTATTGAATATAAAAATCTTAAAAAAAAATTTCAATTATAAAACAAAAAAAAACAATAAAAATGAGTGCCTGTAAAATGGAAAAAAAATTCTTTAGAACACACAAGGCGAGTTCAAGGGTTCATTAAATTTTTGCAAAAAAAATTGAAAAACTTAATTCAGCTAGCCATCATGTGTTAGAGATCAGTATCCCAGGAGACTTCCAGTTTGGACAGTCTGAGGTTCGGGTGTGGTGCACGGAGAAGCACTTGTCCGGCTTCCAAGTCAAATAGCTCCCAATGGTCCAAAAGGGGACGTTCTCCAGCAGCAAAGGGAACTAGGTAAAACTTAGCCTTCAATCATTTAGGTTAAAAAAAAATTGGAAGAATATGCACATATTACAAAAAAAATATAAAAATTACACATTTCATGGAGAAAAACCCTTAATTATAGCTATGATTAAGAGTTTTTGTACCTGAAACGCGTAAGAAATATTTTTATGTTTTTCAATATTATTAATATTATATGTGAACGTACGCCCAATTTTTTACCCTGATTACCGGCTAACTTATCTTTGTTGCTGAAGAACATTGAGATACGTACAATTGTGGCCAACTTAGTAGCAAGGACGATAAAAGGGTCACAATTATGTTTCTTTACTTTACGGAATCTTTGGAATCATGTAGAAAAAAAAAAGGGGGACTTCATTGATTCCCTAAGCCAGAAATGTGATTACAAGCCACAGCCAGACTATATTCGGTGAGTACGTGAAGTCGGGGCTGTATTATTATTATTACTACTGTAAGCGGCTTATGATGACATCCAGACCTGGGGGACAACAAAATAACCCTGGGGAGGTATCGCCAGGGCACAGGTTGGCGGTGGTTTGTGTGCCCAATTGCATACTTTGAAAGTTACCTGTATTGCATTGCTGCAGTGTAAAACTTGACAGCATACTCGTACTGTCGTTTTTCAAAGGCTACATTCCCGCAGCGCTTCTTTTTTTCACATTCCTGGAACATGATTGACACCAGCATTAGAGAACAAATCATAAGAGACTCTCCATGCCCCCGCTTACTAAGGCCGAGTTATGTGCATCAATTATATCAACCAGAGTGATTCATCTTTGTCTTTCCGGTAATGGAAGTGACACTGACTTCCCAATTGGCCTATGATAACCTTATGTTATGCATAACAGCCAATCAAAAGAGCCCAAAGACATTGACTAGAAGCTGGAACCAATGAGGAGATGGGGGTGGTGTCTCAGACTCTCTCTGTAGATCACCCGTAATCACTAAGATCACGCCTCTGCCCTATTGACCACCATCCACATTAGATAGCAGTTGGCCAAAATCCATCTTCCGACTTCCCCATACAAAGCAAAACTCCGCGGTGACTATCGATCCTGTGTTTTCTGAGCCAGAATTATCTGTCAGCAGATTTCCAGGAAGAACAAAATGATCGACCGTTAGAATTCCAGACAGTCGATCCTTCTTATCCTCAACATCGTTTGTCAGGCCAGAGTCAGGTGACTCCCACACACATTACACTTTCTGAGGATACTGCTAACAGACTGAGAAACGTTTAGTAAAGGGGCCTGCGATAAACAGCACTAAATAACTGAAGTTGAAGTTTCTCTATCGCTTCATTGTGCTACACAGGAACCGACCGGCACAAAGTTAATCAGTTTAGCTTCGTGTCAGTAGGAGGTGGACACTGGTCTTACACTAAACCCATATCTACCTCAGTTTTTGTAGTTTTTCAGAATCTTCTCTCCTCTACCTCTGGAGGGAAACAGTGTGAACAGTCACAATGTTCTCCCATGTAGAAACGGTGAGTACGGCGTGAACTGCCACCCCGTATCCTCATCTGTCTATCCGGCAGGGCCATAACCCCTAACACATGAAGAGTGTTTAGGTGATCGGAGAAATGGTCTTGGCTCCCCACTCCTACACGCTCGCCCACCAGAGCCTAAAGGAACAGACAAACCCCTCACAATCCCATAAGGCTTGGATGTCTGATGGTTCCTTACAGACATCGCCAGGAATGGAGAGGTACTCACTATTTTATCAGGTCACATTCCAGAAAGTGAGAGTACCCCCCCCACACACTTTTGCCGGCCCCGAATTCTATGCGGCCTAGACGCAGCACTCAACTACGTCCACCTTTGAGTGTCATCGCGCATGTTATTCTCCCACCGGCGTGGGCACTCTCCTTGTTCCTCCTCTAGTGGTGCGAGTTCTGTGTGCCCTTTCCTTACAGAAGGCCTTCCTCTTCCTCTCTGCGGTCGCCATTTTCTGGCATCCAGACACTACCGCAGGACAGGATCCACTCCAGACCAGAAGCATCTCTATCCAGCCCTCCCGAGTCCTCTCCTCCACACTCTCTGGGTGCAGACTTCAGGACCTCATCGCCTGTGGGAAAGCTATGCTCGGCAGTCTGATACTCTCCCCAGCAGATCTCTTTGCTGTGCCCTAACCTTTGGCATTTATTTTGAGTCTGCATAGAACCCCCTATCATGTCTAATCCTAAAGGAGAGCGCTCTCGCCCTCTAGAATCTACTACACATGTGAAACGCTTTCTTCCTCGTGAAAATGCAGACTCCCTTCAGGTCAGTCTTCTTCCTCTGTTAGGACTGCAGTAATCCTGTTTTTACTACTCAGGAGTCCTCCACCGCTTCTGAGGAGAGTGCCCCTTACTAATGGCCGTAAGAGGACTAGGTAGGAGAGCCACTCAAGGGCCTCCTTCTGCTTCAGGGCACCTCCTGGACCCTCTCGACGGGCAGCTTCCTCCCGGTCGTTCTCCTCAGACTCACTAGCAGAGTCGGATTCGGATGTGGTTTTCGAGTTTGCCTCGGACCTGGACTCTGATCAAGCCTCTAACTTGAGAGAGTCTACAGTCATGGACAAAAGTTTTGAGAATGACACAAATATTAATTTTTACAAAGGGCAAATTTTTACTGCTTCACTTTTTCTAATGGAAATTTGCATATACTCCAGAATGTTATAAAGAGTGATCAGCTTAACAGCAATTACTTGCAAAGTCAATATTTGGCTAGAAAATGAACTTTATCCCCCAAAACACATTTCAACATCATTGCAGCCCTGCCTTAAAAGGACCAGCTAACCTCTTTTCAGTGATTGCTCCATTAACACAGGTGTGGGTGTTGATGAGGACATGGCTGGAGATCAATCTGTCATGATTAAGTAAGAATGACACCACTGGACACTTTAAAAGGAGGCTGGTGCTTGGCATCATTGTTTCTCTTCTGTTAACCATGGTTATCTCTAAAGAAACACGAGCAGTCATCATTGCAATGCACAAAAATGGCCTAACAGGGAAGAGTATCACAGCTAGAAAGATTGCACCTCAGTCAACAATCTATCGCATCATCAAGAACTTCAAGGAGAGAGGTTCCATTGTTGCCAAAAAGGCTCCAGGGCACCCAAGAAAGACCAGCAAGCGCCAGGACCGTCTCTTAAAAGTGTTTCAGCTGCGGGATCGGGCTACCAGCAGTGCAGAGCTTGCTCAGTAATGGCAGCAGGCAGGTGTGAGTGCATCTGCACGCACTGTGAGGCGGAGACTCTTGGAGCAAGGCCTGGTCTCAAGGAGGGCAGCAAAGAAGCCACTTCTCTCCAGAAAAAACATCATGGACAGACTGATATTCTGCAAAAGGTACAGGCAGTGGACTGCTGAGGACTGGGGTAAAGTTATTTTCTCTGATGAATCCCCTTTTCGATTGTTTGGGACATCAGGAAAACGCCTCATTCGGAGAAGACAAGGTGAGCGCTACCACCTGTCTTGTTTCATGCCAACTGTTAAGCATCCTGAAACCATTCATGTGTGGGGTTGCTTCTCAGCCAAGGGAATCGGCTCTCTCACAGTCTTGCCTAAAAACACAGCCATGAATAAAGAATGGTACCCGAATGTCCTCCAAGAGCAACTTCTCCCAACCCTCCAAGAGCAGTTTGGCGATCAACAATGCCTTTTCCAGCATGATGGAGCACCTTGCCATAAAGCAAAGGTGATAACTAAATGGCTCAGGGAACAAAACATAGAGATTTTGGGTCCATGGCCTGGAAACTCCCCAGATTTTAATCCCATTGAGAACTTGTGGTCAATCATCAAGAGACGGGTGGACAAACAAAAACCTAAAAATTCTGACAAAATGAAAGCACTGATTGTGCAAGAATGGACTGCTATCAGTCAGGATTTGGTCCAGAAGTTGATTGAGAGCATGCCAGGGAGAATTGCAGAGGTCCTGAAGAAGAAGGGTCAACACTGCAAATATTGACTTGCTGCATTAACTCATTCTGTCAATATAAGCTTTTGTTACTCATATGTTTGCAATTATTATATCTCTGTGATAAAAACATCTGTCAAACACACATAAAAACCAGAGGGCAGCAGATCATGTGAAAATATAATATTTGTGTCATTCTCAAAACTTTTGGCCATGACTGTATTATCCGACTTGGAAAGCCTTCTTCCATTGGTGTGAAGCTAATCACACCTTACCTATGGTTTTCTCTCTCCTTTCTATGCTAGCTTTTCTTTAAGCAGGGCTTGACGCAGGTCTAGAGCCCTTAGCTCTCTGAACAGCCTAGTTTCTGCGCTATTGATTCTTTTCCAAAAGAGTTTAGCTTCTTGTTCTCAGGTCAGAATTTTTCTTCAGGGAGTGGCTCACGCAGCCCCTCCGTACCGAACACCAGTGGACCCCTGGGACCTCAACTTAGTTCTGGAGATTCTCAGGAGTCCCCTTTCAAACCGCTAAGATAAGCCTCTGGAAGGTGGTGCTTCTCGCGCCCATCACTTCCATCAGGCACTTTTCAGAGCTGACGGCTCTTTCTTGTCGCTCACCTTTCCTTGTTCTCCACCAAGACAAGGTGGTTTTGCGGTAGGTGCCTTTCTTTCTTTCCAAGGTAGTTACTGCTTTTCATCTCAATGAGGACATCGTCCTCCCCTCCGGAAAGTTCACTGAACAAGTTGGACCTATAAGGGCGATTTAAGGACCACATCTTTCCGAAGAACATATTCTGTGATTGTTATTCTCGAGGGTGCGCGTAGTGGCCTTCAGGCTTCTAAAACTACAATTGCCCTCTGGATTAAGAACAGGGCGCCTGCCCCTGGGATTAATGCACACTTTACCAGAGTGGTGGGAGTGTCCTGGACTGTTCGTCATAGGGCATCCGCCCTACAGCTTTGCAAAGCGGCGATCTGGTCTTCCATTCACATGTACACCAAGTTTTAACAGGGTTCATACCTACGCTTCGGCTGATGCCAGCCTAGGCAAAAGGATCTTGAATTCGGCAGTGGTTAGTTCCCCTGCCTGAATGGAGTCTGTGCTGTTTTCCCTCCCTAGGGACCGCTTTGGGACGTCCCATGTTTTCCTATGTCCCCCAATGAAGCGATTGGGAAAATAGGATTTTTACTCACTGTGAAATCTGTTTCTCAGGGCCTTCATTGGGGACACAGCATCCTCCCAAATTTAACAGCCCTGTTTACTGTATTATATATTGTTAGTTTGAATTTGTGTGTTCTTCTTTTAAATGTTGCTTCTCCTACTGCTTTCTCACTAACTGACTATCCTAGTGCTAGTCGGTGGGGTGTACACTGCTAAGGAGGAGCGAACTTTTTTTGTGCATAGGTGTCAGCCTTCTAGTGGCAGCCGCATACACCCATGGTTTCCTATGTTCCCCAAAGAAACATATTTTACGGTGAGTAACCAAAAACAGGATTTTTGGTTGCTTACCAGAAAATCTGTTTCTCGGAGCCTTCATTGGGGGATACATGAACCATGGGGTGTATGCTCCTGTCACTAGGAGGCTGACACTATGTACAAAAAAGTTAGCTCCTCCACTGCAGTATACACCCCACCGACTTCCACTAAATTAATCAGTTAGTGAGAGAGCAGTAGGAGAAGAAACAAGAAAGAAAAGAACAAACAGACAACTCAAACTGTATCAATAGAAAAAACAAGAGCTGTTAAACATGGGAGGATGCTGTGTCCTCCAATGAAGGCTCCGAGAAACAGATTTTACGGTAAGCAACCAAAAATCCTGTTTTCTCTATCGCTTCATTGGGGGACACAGGAACCATGGGAAGACAAAAAGCAATCCCTGGGAGGGAAACAGCAGAAAACTCCATTCAGGTCGGAGAACTCACCACTGCCGCCGGCAAGATCCTTCAGCCTAGACTGGCATCCGCCAAAGCATAGGTATTGGACCTTATAAAATTTGGCAACCATGTGAATGGAATGCCTGATTTGCAAAGTTGTAGGGCGGATGGCCTATAGTGTACCACCCACGAGGCACCTAATGCACGGGTAGAGTGAGCCTTAATACTGGGGGGGGGGGGGGGGCACTCTGTTCTTGACCCGGTAAGTTTCCGAAATTGCAGCTCTGATCCAAAGAGCAATGGTAGCTTTGGAGGACGGCAGGCCTCTCCGCGCAACAACCGGAATGACAAATAGATGGTCCGTATTCCTAAAGGGGGCGGTCCTAGCCAGATAGATCCTCAGCGCCCTGACCAGGTCTAGCCTGTTCAGCGAATGCTCCAGAGAAAGAGCCGGAGCAGGACAAAAGGAAAGGAGGACAATATCATCATTCAAGTGAAAGGTGGACACCACTTTAGGAAGGAAAGAGGTGGAGGCCGCAAAACCACCTTATCCTGGTGAAGAACCAAGAAAGGAGGGCGACAGGAAAGAGCCGCCAACTCCGAGATGCGCCTAATGGAGGTGGTGGCCACAAGAAACACCACCTTCCAGGACAGAACGGACAGGGAGACCTCTCGGAGAGGTTCAAAGGGAGAACCCCTCAGGGCCTCCAGAACAAGATTGAGGTCCAAGGGCCCCACGGGAGTCCGGTACAGGGGAGCCGCATGTGCCACTCCTTGAAATGTTCTGACCTGAGAGCGGGAAGCTAAGGACGTCTGGAAAAGAATGGAAAGGGCTGATACCTGACCCTTTAGAGAACTAAAGGCAAGGCCAGCGTTAAGACCTGCCCGGAGAAAAGCCAAAATGGAAGGGAGAGACAAGGACATCAGCGGAATGTCATTAGACTCACACCAGCAGAAATGGGCTTTCCAGAGCCGGTTAATAGACCCTGGAAGACGACGGCTTTCTAGCCTGGATCATGGTGTGTATCACCACGGTTTCAACAGCCACGCCGTTAAATTTAGCGAACAAGAACTCTGGTGGGAGATCGGTCCTTGGAACAGAAGATCCGGCTTGTCTGGGAGCCTCCAGGGGGCGTCCACGAGAAGATTGACATCTCTGCGAACCAGGACCTTCTGGGCCAATCCGCTGCGATCAGAATGACCAGCACCCCCTCCGCTTTGATCTTCTTCAACAGCCTGAGAAGAAGGGGAAACAGATAAGGAAGCTTGAACTGCGACCAGGGAATGGCCAGAGCATCGGAGCCCACCGCGAGAGGATCGTGGGACCTGGAGACGAACAGTGGAACCTTTCTGTTCAGCCAGGACGCCATGAGGTCCACGTCCGGAGTTCCCCATCGAAGGCAAATCTGATGGAAGACCTCCTGATGCGGGGGTGGGGGTTGGGTGGAGCCGGCGCTGTAACTAGGCCCGAGAGAAACCGGGACCTACATTACAGCTAGTGAGCGCCGAAGCATAGGGGAGCGCCGCGGAGGCCCCGAAAACGCCGCAAAATGTATGCCCGATGCTGCAAACCAATGGAGTTAAAGGGGAAAGACCCCTAATGCCCTCTACTAAAATAAAGGAAAAAAGGGAATTAGACCTACCTGTAATTCTGTTTCCAGAAGTCCCTCAGGACAGCACCATGGAGGTAGTCCTTCTTTGACCTATAGCGAGACAGGATCACAGAGAGGTTAAAAGGCCCCTCCCACCTCCACCCTCCAGAAGGATGGAAGGAAATGGTCTGAATGCGCCCTTACAAACGCGTATGTAAGAAACCATTTAACGGCTTCATCTTAATCTCGAGCCATGGTGACCCGACGGACGAACGATCTGCCGGAAGATTGATTCCGTGCAAGCCTAAAGACAACATAAGTGAGGGAAATAAAGGTGCTGTCCTGAGGGACTTCTGGAAACAGAATTACCGGTAGGTCTAAATCTCTATTTCCATTACGTCCCTCCGGACAGAACCATGGAGAATACCAAAGTAAAGGTCCCAGGGTGGCTACAGAAGCCCAAGACCAAAATCCCAGGCAAGAACCAAGACAGATATCTAAAGAAATTGACAAAGATAATCACTGTAGTGAGTGTCTGATATGTGTCTATAATGACCAATTTCAGTATCAATGTGGTATGTAGCAGAAACGGAGAGTGAAACACCCCCACTGCACCCCAACACCAATAATGAACCATAGTGAATTACAGTGCTTGTGATAGATACTTCTAAACATCGCAGCCACAGAATAGGTTTAAAAAACCTTACTGCCCAGCAAAAGTATGGGACCACACAATGAGGACTGTACAGACCAGTATCCGGCTGCATGTGCCTATAACACAGGTCTGCTCCTTCATCGGTCCTCCTGGGTTCAGATTAAAGCTTATTTAGAGACCGGCTTACCATACTACAAGGAGACCTGCAGGACAGAGACCCTGGACTGCTGGACGATCAAGCCAATAACAGTTAGTACATGGAAAATGTTAGAGCTTTGGGACGTATGTACCCTACTCATCCAGGAGATCACATCTATTCTGAATCCTTAGATGTCTAAACCCCCAGTAAGGGTTGGATATTATTGAAACTAAGGAAATACTCCATCTGGCAGGTAATATCCCCTGCCACTACCAACATCAGTCTCCTCATTAGAAGCGCTGAAAGGGAAACATGGATGATCACTCCTGTGTTACAGAGGTTAGACACAGGGAGTCTGGACTCTGGAATCGATGAAATAAGTGGTGGGGGGAGGGTTGTTGGTAAAAAACCCTCTGAGACGAGAGATTATTTGAAACTGCCTCTATACGAGTCATTAGTCCAGACATTATATAGTGCGACGGCTTTCTTCCCCCACGCGACTTCCGGTATTTAGCGCTAGTATGCCGGCCAGCGTCAGAGAAGAGAGCCTCCACTACGGGAGGAAGCGGCTCTTCCCTGAAGTCTCGTCCACTCACTGGTCTCTGTGGCTGAGGGACTCCCACCCAGGAGAGTGTCAGCCCCGGGCTACTTGACGGGGGAAGGATTGGACCAACCGCACGATCCCCCTGGGCCCTGTAAAACGTCCACTTTCTATCTTCACTCCTGGAGAAACCTCTCATACAACCATCCCCTGTAGGGACAGGAAAAACACTGGAGGGTGGAGGTGGGAGGGGCCTTTTAACCTCTCTGTGATCCTTTCCCGCTATAGGTCAAGGAAGGACGACCTCCATGGTGCTGTCTGGAGGGATGTAATGGAAAATTATGATTTTTTTTTAATCCTCCTCCCTGATCTTCTCATCTTCTTAACATCTTCTGTATTCGGGGCCTCGCCAGCACCTGGGAGCAGGAGGGGAGAGAGAGAAAGAAAGTACCTCCCCATCCGTGAAGATCGGACGTCCGAAAATCCAGCATTGTGATACGTCTGCGAAACCGACAGGCTCTGGTGGGCAAGTGGGTAGGGGACGGAGGCAGGACCGGGTCCGTATTACTGAACACGCTTCTGTGTTAGGGGTTAGGGTCCTGCCGAACAGACGTATGAGGATACGGGGTGGCAGTACACGCCGTACTCAGTCTCTGCGTGGGAGTACAGTAGTGACCGTTCACACTGTATCCCTCCGGAAACCTGAAAAGAAACGACGCACACTGAGGTAGATATGGGTCTAATGAAAGACCCGTGTCCACCTCCTACTGACACTAAGCTAAAACTGATTAATTTAGTGCCAGTCGGTGGGGTGTATACTGCAGAGGAGGAGCTAGTTTATTTATGTGCATAGTGTCAGCCTACTAACGGCAGCAACATACACCCATGGTTCCTGTGTCCCCCAATGAAGCGATAGAGAAAATCCTGTTATTTCATTTGGGTTTTTGTTTGTTTTTATATATAAATGAAATGATGTCACTGATGTACTCCCTGTTTAACACCTGCCTGGTTTCTTACCTCGTCACATTTGCCACACTCGTTTCTTTTTACTTTATCAGTCAACATGCAGCATTCCTCCCCCATCTTGTTCAATAAAAATGTATCTATTAGTTGGATAAAAAAAAAATTAAAATAGCATATTGATCACAATGTATAACACAACACTATTTTTTTAAGAAGTCACTCCATCACTTACATTGGTAAAAGAAGGTGAAAAGGAATTGACTGCGAAAACATTCCTGGGAGTCCATGACTTTTTTAAACAGGATTTGGTCTCCGGTGGCCTGCACCCAGGCTATTGCTTCAACCATGGCAGACAATTTTGTCTTTAACTTAGGCTGGAAAAAAGCAAGAAAAAAAAAAATTATAAATTATAAGAAGAGCATAAAAATGTGGGTGCGTCTTATAGAACAAATGTAGCTGGGGGGTACATGGCAAGAATTGGGCGATGCTATGGGCCCTGGGCTGGGAAGAGGGTGTGTCCAGCGGTGCGACGATGCGAGTCCCAGGCTGGGAGGGGATGTTAGGCGGTGCAGAGGCTACGCCGACATTTTGTGAAAGCCCAGAGCCCTCACACTTCCATGGCTTCAATGTGATGGACTGCGGGAAAATGAACGCCAGAGGCGATGCATGCACAGATTGAGAGCTCTGTTCCCGAGACTATAGTCAGAAATTCTCTATCCTCCACTTTGCCGAAATCCCCATAAGTCTTTATACTTTCTGACCTCATCTGTCGTCATGGACATGTGACAGCTGCAGTAAATCGCTGTCTGCATTGGTGACCAACACTTGACTGGTAAATGCAGAAATCTCTTTAAGTCCTGCGGCTTCAGTTTTCCAGGATTCTCCTCCATCCACCCGCTGTCCCAGGAATCTTCATCATCCAGAAGCTGTAAAGGTCAATAAAAGAGATTCCTGTAAAGGGGTAGGCTAAACACAAATTGGACTACATTTTATACAAAAAAAATATTATATAATAATAAATACAGCTCTGGCAAAAATTAAGACACCACTGCAAAATTTTCAGTTTGTCTGATTTTCTCTTTATGGGTATATTTTTGAGTAAAATGTAAATTGCTCTTTTCCTATAAACTACTGACATGTCTCCGAATTTCCAAGCAATAAATTTTGTATTTATTTTCAGAAAATGAGAAATGGTCAAAATAACAAAAATAGGGATTTTTGTGTACTCACCGTAAAATCCTTTTCTCCAAGCCAATCATTGGGGGACACAGACCATGGGTGTATGTTGCTCCCACCAGGAGGCTGACACTAAGTAATACAAAGAAAGTTAGCTCCTCCTCTGCGGTATACACCCTCATGCTGGCTCCCAGAGAACCAGTTCAGTGCAAAAGCAGTAGGAGATCAATAACAACATATAACAGTATAACATGTCAATGTACAGGACAAGCACAAAGCCATTAACAGGGTAGGTGTTGAGTCCCCCAATGATTGGCTCGGAGAAAAGGATTTTACGGTGAGTACACAAAAATCCCTATTTCTCCTTCGCCTCATTGGGGGACATAGACCATGGGACGTCCCAAAGCAGTCCCTGGGTGGGGACAACATAACAGATCAGGCCAAGCAGAACCGCTGCCTAAAAGTGCGCTACCGCGGCCTGTAGAGTCTGCCTGCCAAGACTCACATCTGCGGAAGTCTGGATGTAAATATGATAGTGCTTCAAGAATGTGTGCGAACTGGACAAAACCGCAGTCTTGCCGGCCTGCTGTGCCGACACCTGGTGCCTAATGGCCCAAGAAATCCCTATCGACCGAGTAGTGTGTGCCCCAATCCTTGCTGGGATAGTCTGGCCTCTGATGCAGAAGTGGAACGAATCCACCTGGCGATCATAGTCGATAAAGCGGCTAAACCCTTCCTGTGACCATCAGGAAGCCTGAATAAATGACCGACCTTCGGAAGGATGCCATCCTTGATACATACCTTCTGAGAGCTCTCACTTCGTCCAGAGAATGGAGAACCCGTTCCACTTTGTGGAAGTACGATACCACCTCGGCAACAAGGGGCGAGAACGGCCTGAGGACAACCTTGCTTTGATGGAAATAAGGAAAGGTGTCTGAAAAGACAGAGCGGGACCTCCAAAAAGTCACTTGAATGACGTGACTGCAGAGGAAAAAAAGAGCGACCTTCCATGACCATAAGGTCAGTTCGGATCAAAAGGAGTCTCCCGTAAGACCCCCAGGACCAGTTAAGGTCCCAAAAATCTAGCGGTATGCGATGGGGAAGTGCCACATGAGCTACTCCCTGCGTGAAAGACCTTACTTCCAGATTTGTTGCAATAAAGGCCGATAAGGCCAAAATCTGGATTTTCAGGGAACTGAGCACCAGGCCTGAATCCGGATTGTTTTGAAGGGAAAAAGGGAAAGGTATCCGTGATCCCTGCCCAAGGCAAAAATGTGTGCTGAGGCGGCCTTACAGCACTTGTCGCTCAAAACTTGTTGTGAGAGTCCCGCCTGGGTCAGAACTCGAGTACTTTGGCGTTAAGTCTGGACGCCATCAGATCTACATCCGAGTACCCTAGCGAAGACAGATTTGTTGGAAGACTTCTGGATGAAGTTCCCACTTGCCTGAGGCGAGACCCTGACGGCTTAGGAAGTCTGCAGCCCAGTTTCCCACTCGTGGTATGATCCCTGCAGAGATCACCGGAATTCGGATGAGGGGACCCACCAGAAGACAGTGGAAGTGCTGTAGGGCTAGTCATATCACTCGGATCTCCAGAACGTTGATCGGGAGTCTGGGAGCCCTGTGGTGAAGACTGGCCATCGGTAGACACTACTAACATTAAACTGGAAAAAGGATCTCCCCTAGTTGAGGGAGGAGCTCAAGTCCACTAACTGAGAGTCAGTCTGACCTGCAGAGACAAGCGGAGAGAAGAGGACTGCTTTCATTGCCGCCACCTTTTTTCCCAGAACCCTCATAGCAACTCGGATGGAATGAGGGGACAAGGGACACAGTGCGCGAGCTCCCTGCTGGAGGACCAAGGCCTTGTCTCGAGGGAGAAGTACCAACCCTCTGAAGGTGTCCAGGAACATCCTCAAAAAGGATAACCGCTGGGCTGGAACTGGGGAAGACTTGCTTAGGTTTAACAGCCAACCCAGGCGAGACAGTGTATCGCAAGTGATACATACAGACTCTGCGCAGTTCTGGAAGTACGGTCCCTTGACTAGAAAATTGTCCAGATAGGACAGGACGACTATGCCCCGAGAGTGCAAGATGGACATGACCCTTGTGAACACTATGGGAGCGGTAGCAAGGCCGAAGGGCAAAGCCGTGAACCGAAAATGCTGTTCGCGAATGGCGAAGCGCAGAAATCTTTGGAGAGGGGAAAAAAATAGGAATGTGGAGGTAAGCATCCCGAATGAGGATGGATGTCAGAAACTTCACCTTTTCCCTTTGAGGTAATAGTCGAACGGAGAAATTCCATTCAAAAAAGGCGGACCTTAATAAACTTGTTAGAAATTTGAGGTGCAGGATCGGTCCTTTGTTCCTGCGTGGGGAATACCCTGATTTGGAGGAAGTAGTGGGCCAGCCTGGATTGGTTCCAACTTCTCACCGAATAACCGACAACTCTGGTAAGGGAGAGATGTTGGAAACTGTTTCGGACGCGGAGTCCGCTTTCCATTTTCTGAGCCATAAATGCCCTTCTGATTGTAATGGCATTCGCTGATGACATTGCCACGTAACTAGTCGCATCCAAAGAGGAGTGGACCCATAGTCTCCTGCTCGAGAGAATTGATTGGCTAGTTGTGCTGCCTCCGGGAGAAGGTTACTGTTCCCAGTTGGGATACTGGAGGGTGTACTACAGGAGATTCGGCTCAAACTTCCTTCAGATCCCTTTTTTTTTTGCATGTACCCAGAGAAGCTGCCGGGTGGTGTACTGCACAGTTGTATCCAGCAGGTCAGGATAAACCGTCTCTAGCTGTCGCTGCTGTCTTTGGACGGGGCAGAGTTAAGGTGATGAACCCTCGATCCACCATCCCCTTAACATGGAGGTGGAGAGGGACCGTCTGCCACCTTGCATCATCCACTAAACAGTGGTGATGCAGTGGGTGCTGCTTGTACGCCAAAAGGAGGGTGCCTCTGTACATTCACGGAGTTCAAGCCCCCCGGGTGGACAGGGCTAGTTGTCCGGCAATGGCCTGGCTGCAGAAGAGGATACATAGAGGCGACAATCTATGTGCTCGTCTGTTGATGGTGTGGGGAGATCGGTGCCCTTTAAGCGACCCATTGCCCCTATCAGCCCAGGCATAGCATCCCACGTCACAGGAGAGGATTCGTGGAGGCGACACTCCGCGTGCTTGTCTGTTGTTGGTTTGAGGAGATCGGAACCTTGAAAGGATCCGTCGCCCCTGTCATCCGATGAAAAAGATGAAAAATGATTTTTGATCTGAAAACTAGACCCGATATGGCATCCCACATTGCAGGGGAGGGTACATGGAGGCGATACTCCATGTGCATGCCTGTTGCCTGAAAAACAGGATTTTGGTTGCTTACCGTAAAATCTGTTTCTCGGAAGCCTTCATTGGGGGACACAGAAAACCATGGGTGTATGCTGCTGCCACTAGGAGGCGCTGACACTATGCATATGCAAAAATAAAGGTTGGCTCCTCCTCTGCAGTATACACCCCACCGACTGCAAGAAGCAAATCAGTTAGTGAGAAAGCAGTAGGAGAACAACATGATAGAATAACAAAGGACAACTCAACTGCAACAATAGCACATCGAAGAAAAAACAGGAGTTGTAGAAAAAAACATGGGAGGGTGCTGTGTCCCCCAATGAAGGCTTCCGAGAAACAGATTTTACGGTAAGCAACCAAAATCCTGTTTTCTCTATCGCTTCATTGGGGGACACAGATAACCATGGGACGTCCCAAAGCAGTCCATGGGAAGAGAAACAGCAGAAAACTCTATTGCGATCAAAGAGCTTACCACTGCCGACTGCAAGATACCTCTGCATAGGCTGGCGTCCACCGAAGTGTAGGTATGGACCCGGAACAACTTGGCAAACTTGTGGATGGAAGACCGGATTGCCGCTTTGCAGAGTTATAGGGCGGATGCCCCATGTGTACCGGCCAGGAGGCGCCCACTGCCCGGGAAGAGTGAGCTTCTTCTTAACCAGTGAGCCTCCAAACTTGCGGACCTGATCCAGCGCGCATCGTAGCCTTGCAGGCGTGTGTCATCTGGATGACGAATAGGAGATCCGACTTCCTAAGGGAAGCGGTCTTAGTGAGATAGATCCTCACTGCCCTGACCAGGTCTAGCCTGTTTAGTGAATGCTCCGAAGAATTAGTCGGAGCAGGGCAGACGGAAGGGATGACAAAGTCCTCAATCAGGTGAAAAAGAGTGGCTACCACTTTGGGAAGGAAGGAGGCGGAAGATCTGGCCCGTCTGGTAGCTTCTAGGAGTGTCCGCCAGGAAATTGATGAACCCAGAACTACTGGGACAATGTGGTGCAATTAAAGAGACCAGCACCTCTTCCGCTTTGAACAACTTCAAAGGCCTGGGAAGAAAGGTAATGAAAAACGCGAAGGGTGACCAGGCAATGGCCGTAGCATCGGCGACCCCGTGAGGGGGACGCGGGACCTGGAGACGAACCGTGGAACCTTCCTGTACAGCCGGGAAGGGCGTAAGATCCACGTCCGGAGTTCTCCCAAGAAGACAGATCAGATGGAAGACGTCCCGAGACAGGGACCAGTCTCCTGCAATGAGAAGCTCGCGGCTGAGAAAAAAATGGCAGTCTAGTTGACCCGCCAGAAATGTGCGCTGTGGATATTGTCGGAAACGTTGTTTTCGCTCAGTGAGGGATCTTGGATATCTGACAGTTGCCAGGGGACTCCTGGACCCTCCTTGGTGATTGACGGATACCACCGCTGTGGCGTTGTCCGACTGAATTCGCGGACGAACATCCCTGATGAAGTCGAGGTACGGGATAAGTACTAGGTCTCTATCCTCGAAAAAAAAACTAAGAATGCCGCCACGATCTTTATGAAAGACCCTGGTCACAAGATCGAACAGCAGGACAAGAAACTGGAAGAGACTTCGCTGTACTGCGAAACGCGAGAACCTCTGATGAGTTGGCAGAGGATTCTGCGTCCCCATGGAAGCAAATACTGAGAGGAGGGACTCCATCCTGAAAAGGATCCAGGAGGACTCTTGAGATCTGAAAACTAGAGATCCAGAGTGAGTAGAACCACGCCGCCCTTCCTTGGCGCAACCAACAGGTTCTGAATAAAAAACCTGTAAGGCATTCTTGTGCCGAGGAGGACCTGGCAGGTCCGGTCCTGGTGGGGCTACCGTGGGAGCTATGAGGATGCCAGAGAGAGAGCCTGAAGGAAGCCTTCTTCCTAACCTGACAGGTCTGCGGCATGCGCTAACCGGAGGGATCCTCTGTCACCGTAACACGGTGAAGAGGGCCGAAAGGAGCGGAACTGCCTCTTCAGAGGAGGCCTGCGAGGTTTGGAATGAGGAAGGAGAGAACTGGTGGCTCCAGGTGCCTCCTTTAATGATAATAATAGTCCAAACGTGGAACCAAACCCGCATTCTCCCTGGAAGGGGAGACAGGTAAGCGACCGCTTCGATGAAAGGTCCGCTTGCCATGCTTTGAGCCAAATGTTCCTACAGATGGCCTTCATATTGCCAAATATGTCCCTGCATAGGGAATCTGGTCTGCAAGGACGGCAAGCTCACTCGGCAGGGCTCCCGCATGCCCTCACGAAGTTGTTTTGGCCCATCTGGCTATGGCCTTTGGTAGAGGCAGAGGCCGTGGCAAAATGTAGAAGCCGTCGTTCCCAAGGCTGATTTTTCCAGCGATCCTATAATCTTTTCGTAGGAATCCTTGCGGGAAGCTGTATTAGAAGGCAGGGGACTGTGTTGGTGGCCATTCTGGGTACTGGCGGAACCACAGCCGGGGAAGGCGTCCAGATAGCGGTGAGCTCAGGGGAGGAGGGTATAAGATGCCGAGCTGCTTCCCTGTTTGAAAGCGTCTGGTCGAATTGTCCCTTTCCCTCTTGAGTGTCTCCACAAATTCAGCTTGTGGGCAAAAGACCCTGGAAGGTAGTTAGACCGTCTAAACGAAACCGCCTGATCTGCGAGTTTCGAAGAGGTATCTTAGATGCCTAGGGTCTGATGGACAGCAGTAATCAGGCTCTGCACCATGTTTGAATGCTGGAGGCCTGTCTGGATCCAGGTCCGACTCATGTTCTAGAGGCGCGTCCGAAGATGCCTCGGCTGGGTGCTCCTGTCTGGGCCTCTTGCGGCCTGAGATGGAAGTGCCCCGTAAAGAACCCTATGATCCACTGGCGACTGCGGGTGCTGGAAGAGGCAAACTGTCATTTATGGACGCTGGGGTCTGCCCCCCTGGTGACAAACCTGCAACAGACTGCGACCAAGAGAGAGACCGTCCCGGGATAGGGGTCTTAGACTAGCCCGTGGCAGAAAAAAGAACTCCAGGTAGTGGGTACCGTGTAGTGCTGCGGGCCTGGCAGAGGAGAGAGAGCAAGCCCTCCCCCCTAACTGATGCTAGAAGGTTGGGAGTGAAAAGATTATCACATAAAGTGCTGACTTAGAAGTCACCACTAGATGTCAGTACAACCCTACAAAGCTATGCAGTTTGGACCGTCTGAACGAAACCGCCTGTTCTGCGGATTCCGTAGAGGTATCTTTGATGCCTAAGGTCTGATTGACTGCTACAATCAGACTCTGCACCATGTCCGTCATGCCGGAGGCCTGATCTGAATCCAGGTCCGACTCATCATCCGAAAGCGCGTCCGGAGACGCCTCGCCTGATTCCGGGGATGAGGGCGCTAGGGAGGGATCACGCCGTGCAGGGTCGTCTGGTGAGATGGAGCGGGAAGAGGACCTAGAACGGTGCTCCAGTCTGGGTCTCTTACGGCTTGGGTTGGACGGACCGGAATGGGAGTCTTGAGACCCGCTGGCGACTGCGGGTGCTGAGAGGGGCAATCTGTCTAGTACGGACACTAGGGTCTGTGACACCCTGGTGAGGTCCGCTACAGATTGTGACAGAGACGCTGCCCACTGGGGGTGTAGGGGTCTCAGAATCATCTGGGGCAGAAGGGGGCTCCTGGGTGGGTCCCGTGGGGTCGCTGCAGGCCTGGCAGAGGGGAGATGACTGACCTGAAGGGAGTCTGCCGGTACAAGAAGAGCACACGAAGTGCCTAACCAGAATGGAGGAGGAAGATGGAGGACGAGCAGGCTCTCCCTTATGCTTAGGCATGGTTGAGCAGTCCCACTAACTGGTGCCAGAAGGTTGGAGGACAGAGAAAGACAGAGGAGGGTGTCAGCTCTGCAGTGCAGAGCTTACTCACGGATCCTGTGTGCTGCCGATATGATCCTCCTGCCAGGAACCGACGAAAGCAGGCTGGTAAATGTTCCTCTTGCTGTCCTGTAACAACCAAGCGATCAGGGGCAGCGGCGCTAGCTGTGCAGGGAACGCTGTCCTATCAATCGCAGGAGGGGGCAGCGTCGGGCGCAGAGTCTGGAGGGGCCAAGATGGCGTCAGCTGCAGCTCACAGGGATGCTGAGAGCGGTGGGCGAAGCAAGGGTGGGCGGGAGAAAAGCCCGCCCGGAAGTGTGAAAGGCAGGGG
>VIAB01002875.1:13760-37821 GCA_009801035.1 Oophaga pumilio | reverse complement strand
ATGATGAGTTTTTCGTCATCGTCGATCCAATTTTTATGGATAAATTCAGGTGAAGAATGATGAGGTTTTCTTCATCGACGATCCAACTTTTAGACTGGGGTCATACTTGCGAGTGTGATGCGAGAAACCGCCGGCACTCGGGATCAGAGCGTTCAGCTGCATGTATTTCTATGCGGCCACACACTCCGGTCCGAGTGCCGGCGGCAGTGCCGGGTATTGATGCGAGAGACTCAGGCGAGTTTCTCGCATCACACTCGCAAGTGTGACCCCGGCCTTATGGATGAAATCAGGCGAAGTATGATGAGTTTTTCCTCATCGTCGATCCAGTTTTTATGGATAAAAACGAGTGAAGAATGATGAAATTTAGTTCCGGTCTTGGAGATTTTTTTCTCTTTCTGACAATGTTGGGTCATATTTTCGGCATTTGATGATTAATGACCCCCGGAGTGTAGGATAAGGAGGCGGATCGCTCTTCGCGCCCCTATTGCTTCCCTATAATTGCCTTGGTTCTCAGTCAAGCAGAGACCTGCCGGATCTTTTGTCTCGGGATGAACTTTTCGGCTGTTACTCTTTACCTTCATGCTGCTTACACCCCTTCGCCTTTGTGAAGTTCTTAGTATTTTTCGAAAACACACAAAAAAATGACAATCTGTATCTCTCCGTGCCGCTTGTACTTTCTGTTCCGCTTGAATAAAATCTCTTCCTGACACTAAGTGCAATTGTTCTGCGTCATCACACACAAGACCTCTGTCTATGGGCGAGAAAATATTTACCCCTTATGGAGATTACCGGATCAATGCATTTTTACGTTTTTGAAAAATATTACATTTTTCAGTTTTTCATTGTTTTGATTTTAATCTTTTCTCAACCATTTTTCTTTCAAAACCATAAATAGTCCGATCTCTGTTTCTAATGCCTTCAATCCTCGATGATTCAAGGGCTCATATATGGGGTTCTCTTTTAATTTTCTAGAGACACAACATATTTTAAAAATTCTGCACCCAGTAGGCAATTTTTTGAAGGGGTTCTCGCATCTTGTTAAGTGGTTAAAAAAGAGCATCTCACTTTACCTCTTTTTTAATAATCCTCTCTGTTCTCAGGAATGGAGGGATTTTTAATACAGCCGTTTCCTGCTTATTATCTAGTTATCCGGCCACTTCTGTGGTTTATCAGCGGCGGTTGGTTTCCTAGGTAAGGCGCACACACTTGCAAGCTCTTTGCTTTAGAGCTTGTAAGTGCTGCTCCATCCAGTTTAAAGAGGTGGTCCACTACTTTATCATTGTTATCCTATCCTTAGGTTAAGTCATCAATGTCTGATCGGTTGGGGTCCGACACCCATCACCCCTGTCAATCAGCTGTTTTCAATGCCAGAACTGCTCAGAGGCATGTCTCTTTCTTGCCATAGGAGGGAGAAGCAGCTGCAAGCAGAAAAAAAAATCCAGATCCTCGCTTCCCCTAACATCAGATGTTCGGACGCACTGATAATTCAGTGCTCTCAAAATTGTCAGGGGTGTAGCTATAGGGGTGCAGAGGTACCATTTGCACCTGGGCAATTGGAGCCAAATAAGGCCCAAAAGTCCTTCAGCCACCAAAGGGGAGACAAGCCGTTGCCAGGGCGGTCTGGCTGTGGCCTTCTCCACTTTATCCATTGAAAGCACATGAACAGTAGGGCAAGCTGAGCTCTCCTGACCTATGAAGCAGTCAAAGGGTTAGCCGTAGACTGAGCAATCATTCGTCCGACAGCTATCACATGTGTATGGGGAAGTGGAGACTGGTCACTGTTGGCCAACAATCGGCCAATTTTAAAAACACCCATCCATAGACAGTTGAATGTGTTCTCCTTTTGGAGGCAATTCTAGTTTTGGCTGCATATCCTAAGTAATAGAATGTTAGAATTGGAAGGGCCCTCTAGGGTCATCGTGTCCAACCCCCTGCTCAATGCAGGATTCACTAAACCATCTAAGACAGATGTCTGTCCAGCCTCTGTCCAGAGTTCTCCATTGAAAGAGAACTCACCACCTCTCGTGGCAGCCTTTTCCACTAATCTGTATCTTCTCCCTTTCAGTTTCATTCCATTGCTTCTTGTGTTTCCATGTGTAAATGTGAATAATGATGATCCCTCTACAATGTGACAGCCCTTGAGATATTTGTAGACAGCTATTAAGTCTCCTCTTAGCCTTCTATTTTGCAAGCTAAACATTCCCAAATCCTGTAACCGTTCCTCGTAGGACATAGTTTGCAGAGCGGTCACCATCCTGGTCGCTCTTCTCTGAACTTTCTCCAGTTTGTTCATGTCTTTTTAACATGTGAATTCCAGAACTGGACATAGTATTCCTGATGAGGTCTGACCAAGGAGGAGTAGAGGGCAATAATGACTTCACGTGATCTAGACTGTATGCTTCTCTTAATACATCCTAGAACTGTGTTTGCCATTTTTGCTGCTGCATCACACGATTGACTCATGTGTAGGCTTTGATCTATTAGAATACCCTATTTTTTTTTGCACATGCTGTTGCTTAGTTCTATTCCTCCCATTCTGGAGATGTTATTTTTGTTTTTCTTGCCCAGATGTAGATGTCATGGGTTTACCACGACAGAGAGGAGCCAGAAGACCACAGCGTCTGATTTCTCCTACTACTCCTACACTGATTAGAAGCACTTCACCTTCATATTAAACAATGTAAATTTCTTTTAGCAGTGCAACGATTAATCTGCTCAGGTGAGAGCTCCTGGTAGCTTTCCTGCATTAAGGTTCTCAGCTGTGCACTGTTGGCCAGTCCCAGATCCTATATAATCTGGGCCCTGGCTACCACTCATTGTAAGAGCTAGCTTCTGCTGCATGGCTGGAGGTTGTTGACCAGTGGTTATTATGGAGAATGCATTTGGTAGATTTATCTGTGACTGTTGCTAGGTTTTGAGTGTGTGATAATCCCCTTTCTTCTCTTACTTTGGTTTAACCCCATCCTCCACTCCCCAGTGTTTACCTCTGTTATTTATGTGTGTATATTTGTATGATTGGTATTTCCTTTATCCCTTTTTGTATTACCTAGTTTGTCTGGTTGGTGTATTGCGGCACACTACTACTCCCCTCTTCCCTGGGTGGGGGAACAGTACAGACTGAGGGCAGATTTAGGAGCTAAGTCAAGGTACGTGGCCCTGGCATCTTCACCATCAGAAGTAATTCGGGGAACAGGGCAAGCTAGGGCAACCCTAGCGTTAGGGACTGCCCCTGGTCTTAGGAGACCTGACACCAGAGTTGCGACAGTAGAATCTTGCATTTCTCCCTGTTAAATACCATTCTATTAGTCACTGTCCATTGTTCACGCTTATTTAGATCCTTTACAATCCCTTCTCTGTCTTCTCTAGTGTTCGCTATCCCTCCTAGCTTTGCATCGGCTACAAATTTGATTAGTTTTACCTTCAGTTCACTTATCTAGGTCATTTATAAAAATGTTTAACAACACTGGGGCCAGGACAGAGCCTTGTGGTACCCCACTTGAAACACTCTTCCAATTGGATATGCAGCCATTTATTACCACTCTTTGAGAATGATCACTGAGCCAGTCGTGAATCCGTCTAACCGTAGCCTTGTCATGTTAAAGGGTTGGACATTGACTTATGGGATGGCTACCTCTTTGCATAACCTTTTCCCAGGGAGCATTGCCTGGTCAAGTCTCTGTAAAATTAGCTTTGTAGTCCGCACTAGGAGAACTATGAGACTTTGCAGAAAAAAGTTTAGGCACAATGCCACAAATTTGCTGGATAGTCTAATGAAAAGTTAGTGAGGGTGAGTCATACATAACAGTAAACATGTTGATAAATGATATTTTCTGAATTCGTGCCTGATTTTTCCAGAATTGATTTACGCTGCTGCTGACTTTTGATGAGATTCCTGATCAATTTTCACCCTGATCAGTAAGAAAAAAAAACATATAATAGAACCCATCAATGTATTCATTTTTAAATAGCATAGGAAGGGTTAAATTCTTTGTGTAGATTTGATAGTATGTAAAGAATAGACCAAGTTACCTATTGGGAGTTTTTGAAGTGTTAAAGGGAATCTGTCACCCCAAAAATGCCATATCAAGTAAAGATATGGCTGAATAGAGCGTCCCATAACTAAGCTAACGGTGGGTATCATATATCATGATACCCCCGTTTTCATAGCAAAATACCTTTGTAAAGTTGGTGATTGAACGTGTCAATCACTGCAGTCAGGTCAGGAGGGCGGCGGTTTTCATGTCCTCCCCCGCTCCTCGTCATCTGTTTCGTATCGCCGTCTGTGAATACCACAGACGGCGTTAGTTTCCCGCAATTGCGCAATTCAAAATTCTGCCCGGCGCATGCGCAGTATGCTTTGCCCAGCAGTGGGCAAAGCATAAAATTACTACAGCGCATGCGCTAGTATTTCCTTGCCCC
Source organism: Oophaga pumilio (assembly GCA_009801035.1). Taxonomy (NCBI): domain Eukaryota; kingdom Metazoa; phylum Chordata; class Amphibia; order Anura; family Dendrobatidae; genus Oophaga; species Oophaga pumilio. Next base: position 33,402 of record VIAB01002875.1, on the reverse strand, counting down.
GGAAAATCCTGCTTGCCTTGGACGACTTCCGGGGCAAGGAAAGACTAGCGCATGCGCTGTAGTAATTTTATGCTTTGCCCACTGTTGGGCAAAGCATACTGCGCATGCGCCGGGCAGAATTTTGAATTGCGCAATTGCGGGAAACTAACGCCGTCTGTGGTATTCACAGACGGCGATACGAAACAGATGACGAGGAGCGGGGGAGGACATGAAAACCGCCGCCCTCCTGACCTGACTGCAGTGATTGACACGTTCAATCACCAACTTTACAAAGGTATTTTGCTATGAAAACGGGGGTATCATGATATATGATACCCACCGTTAGCTTAGTTATGGGACGCTCTATTCAGCCATATCTTTACTTGATATGGCATTTTTGGGGTGACAGATTCCCTTTAATGTTTCCATAATCTGTAGTACGTGTGAGTAGGCACTAATTAATATACAGAGGAATGAAATATGACATCTTCTTTCCCTACTTGCATACTATAGTTCCATTTTCCATGACTGCATGATCTTTGAAAACATTTTGAAACCTCATTTGATCTAAAAAATACAACTGTAAATCCAGAGGGGGAGGTTGAGGGGATGCAGCTGCAGTTTCTTCTGTGAAAGTGCATTCTGCGAGAGGGGAGGAGGAGCTGCAGTGAGAAGACATCTGATTGTCTAAAACTGGCCATGTACATGAGATAGCTGTCGGCCAAATATTTGTTCGTTAAATGGCTACCTTTCCCAACTCCTCCAAACGTATAAGCAAGTGATCATGTATTTTCTACGGAGAGAGAGGAGAAAGTCGTTATCTCCCCTCGTTAAAGTTTATCTCCCCTGAAAACAAAAGGGTTAGGTGTTGAAAATTCAACTGCAAGATCCATCTTTTCCCCAGCAGGAAAGAGTCAGGAGCCACCATACACATCAGGTAGTCGACCATATAGATATATATATATGTATATATATATTTTTATTTTTTTTTAGGTCACAGAATGGTAGAAAATTCACCATCTCCTCTGCCGGAAAGAGCCATCTATGGTTTTGTCCTCCACTTGGCGTCTCAGTGTGGATTTAGTGAGTATATAGAATCTTGTGGATGACAGCGATAATCCATCCAGTTCATCTTGGATCCATTCAGCAGAGTGAGATAGATGAAAGGAAGTCTGACTGCTGGACCAGACTACGAAGAATGTGTGTGTAGTCTGTTACCATGGAGACACAAAAAAACTGTATTCATGGAATGTTACATTGTTTATTATTTAGACTTTACTCTTTGGAATGTAATCTATTTTAGAAGTATTATCTGTAATGCAGGTCATCACTTATGTCACCAATCCGTCTGTGGTGGAATATGTGTAAATCATTGTGCGGTTAAAATTGTATTCAGTCTTAGTTATATCTTCATCCAGGCTGACAGCTGTTATAACCTCACATAAGTTGTCAGTAGGCGCCTTTAGAAACTAATCTTTCAACCCCCGACACTACCCCCAATTAGAGTATTCTGAATTAAAGGGATATTCCCCCCCCAAAAAAGTATCTCCTATTTGTAGAATAAGGGATATCACGCTTATCACTGGGAGTCTGACTGTTAGACCCCCAACAATCCTTATATCGGGGCTCAGGAGCCAAAAAAAGGGGTCTTTGCAGCCCTGTCTTAGATGGATCACCCTCCGCTTCATTCATGTCTATGGGGCTTCAGAGTATAGTGCTCGACTTTCTCCATTAGTCCCATAGACAACAAATGAACCAGAGGTCGAATATGCGCATCTGCAGAGCCGCACTACTGGGGTTCCAGAGCCCCGATCTCAGAATCGCTGGGAGTCCCAACAGTCAGGATCACAACAAATCAGTAAGTTGTCAACTATCCCCCATATAGGAGATACCTTCTTCGCCAGGAAATTAAATGTTTCCTACTTATTGGAGACCCCCACAATTCTAGTTCCGCATATGTCCAGTAAAATGTGACTCTAGAGATTATTCACCACTTCAAATCTCTTCCTTTCATCTTTTCAAAAGAAAAACCCACCTAACTTCTCATTCTTACATCCGCCATTGTTTTCCAGTCCTGTATCTGACGTGGGCGTACGTTCCTGAGTCATGGCTGCACGCCTTAGGACTGACGTACTGGCCTCAGAAGTGAGTACTTACCGTGGGAATTCTAGGAGGGACTGTACATCAATAGGGTTTTTTTGTCATGTTTTGTATATGATATCTGATCCCTAATCTGGTTGCCGTATTTGTTCTCCAGGTACTGGGCTGTGGCCATCCCTGTCTACCTCATGGTCACACTGGGCATTGCCTATATCTTCTTGTTTGGAGTAAACTTGATGAACACGGCGCCCCTGGATTCAATACAGACTGTAACAGGTAATTTAATAGGGCGCTCTAGTATCTAATTTCTGCCACTTTAATAGCCAGGACGTCACCCAACATGGTCTAGCATGCGTTTTGTCTATGCTGTATGATCTACATCTTAAAGGTAGCCTGTCCGGTCCCCTGATTATCCCAAACTGCTAATATAGTGGATGCGGATTGCTCTTTGTTGTTCACTGACGTTCCTCTCTTGCAAAAATGAACTTTTATTCTGCAGCTTCCCACATCAGATGAGGCAGGACTAGTCCGGCGAGGAGTCTCCTCCCCCAAACTAGTCCCGCCTCTAACCATCCCTATTTGGGCATGATGGATAGCCTCAAGCAGGGTTTCCTACGAAGCGATCAGTTTGCTTTTTTTGCATTACTGTTGTAGAAAAAGTGAGCCGATGGCAGATTTGCATTCTCAAAAAAAGTTAAAAAAAAAAAATAAAAAAATATTTAAAAAAAAGCAACCTTTTATTATTCTCATTTTTCCAGCTTAACATGAACATACGCAGCATCTTTAAAAGTCCAATTTGTCAAAATATTAAATTAACCCATATGATAAATGTTTTAAAACGAAAAATATCGAAACTCCAGAATTACTGGGTTTTTTTAGTTTTTTTTTTTTCACTTGCAGGGCCTCCTCCACAAAAAAATACAATAAAAAGCGATCAGTACATTAGTACTGTACGCCGAAATGGTACCAATAAAGACATCAGCTCGCCACAAGAAATACAAAAAAAAACCCTCACACAGCTCTACGAGTGGAAAAATAAAAATATAAATTTTAGGGGTCTCCGAAAATTGCCTGCACAAAAAAAAAAGCAAGACTTGTAAATGGGAAAATAAAAAGATTGAAATGCGTAGGAAAAAAAAAAAAAATCGTAATTTTAATTCCAATTCTTCATGGTCCCGGCAGATAGAGGCATCGCCCGAAGCTTTACTGTGTGTGAATGTGCTCTTCTAGCTGAATGAAGAATTTAGTTCATTCTTTTCTCCTCTCCTCTGCAGACACATATGCCAAAAATCAAGTGATGAAAGAGTCAGATCCAGACGCCATTCCGGCCATACGGGACATTTCCATTAGTGAAGTCAACCGAATGTTCTTCCTCTCGGGCAGGAGACGTGATCCGCGGGAACCATGTGTCATCGATTAGCTAATATATTGGATTTAACTTATTACTTTTTATATTAGAGCAATTGATAAATAAAAATTATATTATTGGACTGTGAGAGTTATTGCTGTTGGGTCAGGAACATTCAAAGAATTTGGAAACACTTGAGTATCTACCTACTGTCAGATGCCTTCAAAGTGCTGATATAGGAGCCGCAATATCCCACACTGATTTGCCCCCTGAATTTTCACTCAGGGGCAAAAGTTGGCTTCCCCCCATTTTTTGACAACCAGCCAAGCTAAAGCAGACAGCTGGGAACTGGTATTTTCAGGTTTGTAAGGGGCCATGACTATTGGCCCCCAGCCTAAAAATAGCAGCCCGCAACCGCCCTGAAAAGGCACATCTAGTAGATGCGCCTTTTCTGGCTCTTTGCCAGGCTCTTCCCATTTGCATTGTGGCGGTGGCAAGTGGGGTTCATATTTGTGGGGTTAATGTCGCCTTTGTATTGTCTGGTAACATCAAGCCTACAGCTTAGTAATGGAGAGGCGGCTATAAGACACCTATCCATTACTAATCCTGTAGTTGTATTGTAAATAAACACACAGAACAGCGGTGTCAAGATGCAACAATCCAGGTTGAGAAGAACTGAGCTATGAGCTGCTGTGAGCTCAGCATCATTGAGCAGAGGTGACTTCATCGAGGTTACCGGGGGTCACTGAGGCTACGTACCCAGTGAGCCCCTGAACTGCGGTGACATCAGCACCGTGTGAAAAAGTCAGTGAATTCAAGCAAGTGAGTTCACCATGAGAAATTTATCATGGTAAACTGCGGCGAACTCAGTGAGCTGAACTGTGGTGAACTCACTGATGCTTTATCGCGATGCTAATGTCACAGCAGTTCAGTAGCCCGGCTGAGACGCAGTCTCAGTGACCGACGGAAACCTTGAAGACGTCAATGCTAGTCACTGAGGTGCCACAGCTCATTCCTCAGTGCATCTTGGCACCGTCCAGGTTGAAAACTGTTTAATCCAGACATGGATTACGGCGTGGGACAGAACGACGGACAGGTGAAGGCTATGGTTGGTTTTTATTTTTGTTTTTATTACAGAAGATGAGGGATTCAATGGAATGGGCGTTAGGTGAGTATAACTGAGTTTGTTATTTTTTAAATAAAAAAGGAAAGATGTGTTTTGTTTTATTTCAAATAAAGCACTTTATACTTGCTGTGTGTTTATTTACCATACAACTATAGGATTAGTAATGGAGAATTGTCTTATAGACGCCTCTCCATTACTTAGCCATGGGCTTGATGTCACCAGAAAATACAAAGGTGACATCAAGCCCACAAACCCCACTTGCCACCGCCACAGGGCAAGTTGGAAAAGATGAGCAAAGCGCCTTATATGGGATGGCTGCGGGCTGCTATTTTTATACTGCAGGAGGCCAATATTCATGGCCCCTTACCAGCCTAAGAATACCACCCCCCAGCTGTCTGCTTTAGCTTGGCTGGTTGTCAAAAATGGGGGGGCCCATGTCGTTTGCAAGGGTTGCAGCCCATAGCTGTCAATTTTACCTGGCTGGTTATCAAAAATACAGGGGAATCCAAAGTCATTTTTTATTTATTTAAAGGGCAGGTGGCGGGTGAAGAACACTCTCATAAGCCGCCTGCTTTCATTGTTAACAGTTTAATACAACTCTCAGCATTCTCCCCTGCAATTAATGATCTGTCCATAGAAATAAACTTACTTGTGCTCAGACCCATGCACTTGAATGGGTCTCCTGTGTAAGTGTCTCTGGTACGTGTGAAAACTGTCACCACACATACTGTAAACACTGACATGTGAAAGAGCCTTAAGCGGATCACATATTCTATCCAACATTCTCCCAATAGAACGGGCCACTTTACGTTAGTTGACTATTTTTTACTTTTATCAGCTGGTTTACTATATAAAGTCTTGACAAATGTTTGGGCTTGAAGGAATTTTTTTTCCAAAAATAATTTCTTCATTGTCTTTGGGTCATGTCAGGTTTTGCAACTTAGCTCCATTTTTGGTAATAGGACAGAGCTGCAATATCAGACACGACCTAGTGTCAGACACGATGCTGTTTCTGGAAACAAAAAAGAACCTGTTTTGTCATTTGAACACGATGAGATTGCCCATTTATTTTTTGGAGGCGTTTCTCCATGAAGAGAGTTTCTGCAGATATATTGTTGGAGGTACCAGCTTACAATGTGGTCATCCGAATACCGGCCATGAGATGTGCGATTGTAGCCAAATGACTTGTATGGACAAAAGTAATGGTACCCACACCTTAATCATTGAACTACTTTCTCATTCGGTGCCATTGCCCCGAGTGTATAAAATCCAACCTATAGCCCCCAGTGTATAACGTGCGGCCCTCACCATGGGGTATTCCTTTACCAACATTTGATAAAGAAAAACCAAGCGCACCACTATACATGCATATAATAGACTAGGGGTGCAATATCGGTGGTCAATGAAAGCATGAAATGACGAAAAGGAAAGCACCACCGAAAATTATGCACACCACAAAAAACTTAATATGGCAAAATATTTGAAAAAGATTTTATTAGCACAAAAACAGGATTAAAACATAATTAAAAACAGAAAACCAACACCATGTCTACTCAGAATAATGCACAGTGCCCAATAAGCATAAATATGCATAAACAATCCCTATGTCTAACCTTTTGACTCATGAGGCAAATATAATACAGCCCTAGTAATAAATAATTATGAAAACATGGGCTGTCCCATATGACGAAAAATGGGACCCTATAGAGTAGAAAGAAAGGTCCACAATATATGGCCAGTGATGCAGAGCTCGCTGACCCCAGCGCAGTCCTGTAATTGTAGCCACTGGGGTAACAAGTTGTCATGCACAGTGTGGGAAGACAAAGTGCAATAAAAGGGGAAGGAAGCCCAAACGCTAGGGAAAGGGGGAGTGGAGACCCCTAGGCAGATCTAATAGCACCCTGCTTCCCCTACCGTCCCTATATTGGTTCCACACCAATCGCTGAGCAGGAACCTAAGCTCTGTATATCCCTAGAGCTAGGCTCTGAATAGGGAAGAGGGGGATGAGCACTGTTCAGTCCCCACTGTACACTAAAGAGAAGGAGGGAGACAAACAAGGGGGAAGCATCTTAACTTGAGCAGACTCAAATAGGTAACACCAAACGTCCTCCAACCCAACAGCACCATAGAGGAAATAAGCCGACTGCTAAAGCTCCAAGCCTTCACAAAGGAAAATGTGTCAATTAGAGCTGAAGGGAGGTTGCCACTGGGTCCAAAAGTCACAAGGATTTAGAAGGCATCTGCAATGCCAAATGCAGATACCTTTTGCACCCATATGCAAGTTTGTTCATGCCATTTCTCCTTCTAAATCTTCCCCATCACCTGTGAGTGATATTATTGAGACATGGAAGGAACCGCAGCAACTCAGCCACAAAGTTACATAGCAGGGGGACGAGTGCAGAGGACAGAAAAGTCACCACTGCTCTGCTGACTCCATAACTGCAGAGTCTAAACCTCCCCTGGTATAACATCCGTACAAACACTGCGCCCCTGCCGAGAGCTTCATGGCCGAGCATCTGCATTCAACCGTACATCACCAAACACAATGCCGAGTGTTGAATGGAGTGGTGTAAAGCCGCCACCACTGGACTCTGGAGGAGACGTGTTCTGTGCAGTGACGGATCGCACTTCTCTATCTGGCGTCTGGTGGAGGAGTCTGGGTTGATTCCAGGAGAACGTTACTCACTAAATGCATTGTGCCTGCTGTCCAGTTTGGTGGAGGAGGATAAAGTTATGGACTTGTTATCAGGGGTCGGCCTCGGACACTTAGTTCCAGTGAAGGGAAATCTTAATACTTCAGCACAAGATATTGTGGGCTGTAGCTTCCAGCTTTGTAGGAACATTTTAGAGAAGACCTTTTTCTGTTCCCCATGACTGTGCCCAGTGCACAACATCCATACAGACATGGTTGGGAGAGTTTGGTGGAATAACATGATCGGCTGCACAGAGCCCAGACCTCAACGCCATCAAACAACTAGACTGGAGATTATGAGCCGGACCTCTCGGGGTCTGACCTCACAAATGCTCTTCTGGATGATGGGGCAAAAATTCCCGCAGACACCTCCAAAATTTTGTAGAAATGCTCACAAGAGCAGGTGCCATTATATCTGCAGAGGGGTCGTCCCCATATAAATCTCTATGGATGTAGAATTGGAGGTCAAAAAGCTCCTGTAGGTGTAGTGTGAAGGGGGCACATACTTTACTCCATGTCCATGGTTAGCTTTGGAGCCTTAGGAATGGGTGACTAGTTTGTAACCAGAGAACTTGTTTATATGTGAACCGACTCTTCCCATAAAGTTTGTTTCCCAAATCATCTAGTTACCCACCATGTAATAATCAGTCTTGACTATGTGACAACCATTGCTGCCTCATGATACAAGAAACTGCTGGGAAAGATACGGCTGGGTTCTGGGACACAGAGATTAAAGGTCCCCAAGTCAGAAGAAGATGCTATCAATGATGAATCTGCCAATGCATTTCACTGGAGACAAGTCAGGGCCGGGAGACTTTGAAGTCTCGGGAGAAGGGAGCTAGGAACGGTCTGTGTATTCATCCTCGCTTGGTTTGATGTTTACACAAAAACAACATAATAAAAAGGACAACGTGTTACCTAATAATCCGCCATCTATAAGGTTCTCTATAGTAGGTGCATTGGCATCCGCCATCTGTAAGGTGCCCCATTCAATAATGCAATAGTACCTGGTAAATGGATCAGATAAACCATCTGTAGAACCACAGGACTGATGTTTCACACCGTTTGAACTTTTTTAGGGTCTTTTTGCTGTTGACATGAGACTAAAGTCATCTGAACCCATCAATTTTGGTGATAACGGTCATCCATCTAATGCATATTGGGGCCTCCTGACACCCCTACAGATGATGACGAGAGTAAAATAGTGGGAACTTCAGCAGAAACTTGACAGATCCCATCATACGTCAATACCGGATCCAACAAAATTATAATTGTCAAATTCTCTTAACCAATCGGCTGCTCCAACAAGACTTACATGTAATGGCACCCCTAAGACTGAGCGCAATTGAGTCTTCTGGATGTCAATCTCTCGAAGCCCTTAGAGGTTATGGGATAGTTGCATTTACCCACAATTTTACGATCAACCCAAATTATGATAACCTAGCCATAAAGGAGTACAATATTCATTTCTGGTTGCAAGTATTGTGGGAAAACTCTACAGTAGGTGCCCAAGGGTTTCTTTATGACAGCCCCTTTGTTGTGGGGACCTGCAGGTCAGATTCTAGGGAGGCCCTAACATCCATTTTCCTAGGTGTGACCACCAGTTCCCTCTTTCAGAGTTTACACCCAACTAGGCTGAAACTATATTTGCTTTCTAAGGACTTCTACTGGAAACTAGAAGAAATATGGTGGAAGAGCAGGAAAGCAGCTGCCAAAGATGTCTAGCTCCATGTATCTCCCGGTAGACCAAATATTTAGGTGAGGTTTCCATGATTACGGGGTGTGGAATAAATAAAATACCAAGTATGCTCCGCTAAACACTCTGTCGTTCAAGTCCCGGCCTGACATCGTGTTGGGTACACCACTGAGAACAATGTTTGGCTATAACGGTTACATGTGACAGGTGGTGAAGAAGGGAGCGCCAGCGTCAGAACCACAAGGCGGTTTTTACACAAGTGTTTTGTCTCACCTGCTGAGGTGGATCCTCGAAACCCCTGCATCCGGATAAGCACTTGTTACGTAACACAGACAGGTGACGTTGGTGCAGTGAGGTGGAACAGATGGAACAAAGGTGGCTCAGTGGTTAGCACTGTTGTTTTGCAGCACTGGGGTCGTGGGTTCAAATCCCACAAAGGACAGCATCTGCAAGGAGGTCTATGTTCTCCCCAAATTTGCGTAGATTTCCTCCCGGTTATCCGGTTCCTGCCCACACTCCAAAGACATTTTAGTAGGTAATCTAGATTATGAACCTCAATGGGACAGTGAAAATAATGTCTGTAAAGTGCTGTGGAATAAATGGCGCTGTAAGGTTCTGTGTACATGTTCCTGAAACTCAGTTTTTCCGTCAGCCATTTTACTTTCTGTCTTGCTGCAGTTATCTTGCCCTCAGTCAATATGGAGTTTCCAGCTTGCATGTTCCCGCCCTGATTTTCTGCCTCTTGCTACTTAAGCAGCCACAGTTGAAGAAATTAGTGCTTCAGAATCAAGCCTGCAGTGAACCTGTGACCTGACTCCTGGAAGCCTTGGATCTTGTACTCCAGTTATTTCCTATTGTGGAACTTTGGAACACTCGTGGACTTTTGAACCTTGCTACTTTGATGTATCCACGTTTGCATGGACTTACGGTAACAGAGAAGAGATCCTGAACCTGTTGTGCAGAGTGATTGCTGAACTTAAGTTACTCTGGCCTGCTGTGTCTCCTGTTTTGTATCTGCAACCTGTGTGACTATCATTGCTACTTGTATGAAGTAATACAAGATCTTCTATATCAAACCTGCGACTCCTGTGTTTTCATCGCATCCAAGCACAAGACACTATATGAACTGTACTTCTTATTTGACAGGCGCTATATAAGTCAGTAAAATAAATACAAAAAAAACAACGGAGGTTGTTGTGGCCGGACGTTAATAGGAGAAGCAGAATTTAAAGTACGAGAACCGATGAACAGAGTTGAAGACACTCCAATAAATGTCACAAAGTTATAATGCAGAAAGTAGTTGTAACCAAATTCAATGCCAAGGCTGATTCATAGAATAGCTGACTACTCCGGAGCAGAGCTAAGTTTGTCACAGAGTTCAGGGAGAACTGGCCTAGCGATATAGCAGCGGCAGAGCTGAGTTTGTTACAGAGTTTAGACAGGACTGGCACAGCGATATAGAAGAGTTGACTCAGTGGTAGGAGGTTGATGGAGTACTAGCACATAGAAATAGTCCATAGTAGTGCTATGGATGCCAACTACCTGAATACTCAGGCAGTGAACCGCTGCCTGAGTAGGTCTTTAAGTTGTAGGGGCAGGTGGTCGAGGAACAAAAAAACAGCTGGCGGCAGTTGAAGGATGCACCATCTGGCACTTGCTTCAGGAAAGGTAAGTAGTGATTTTGTTTATTCAGTTGGAGGTATGTGTGAGGAGTAGTCCATGATATATTGCTCCATACATGGCACATGTCATTGCAAAAAAGCAAACTATGGTATAAGTATTTTCTTTTGTTATGTTCGGTGTATATGTAGGGAATCTAAATGTGAACAGACCCTTAATGGTGATTTCTGACATGATAGTGGGATTATTCCAGGGATTTTCCATACCGAGCTGTGGATGACCTTACTACAGTTTGGGATGTCCTCTCCTCGTGCGCTGGGATAACAATGGCCGATAGTCTCCGCTTTGCATTTTATTAGTTCTTCTTTCATTGCCTCTATGTAATGTGCTGCTGAGGGCGAATTTCACCAGCCGATCAGTGAGTGGCACATATTCATCTCTCAATACATTGCAATGATCTGTCCCATCAACAGCTCCCAGTCCCCAGCAATCTGCACTGGTTCCAGCCTCCCAAACCAGTAATGATTTACCCTGCTGAGATCAAATATCCCAGGTCTCGGCCCTCAGTTAGGGAGAACCTGGTAGCAAACTTGTCCTCATTCTCACCTCTCAACCTTCTCTTATCAGTGACCGCAGAAAAGGTTACCAAGAGCGAACAAGGCAGGGGGGACATAGGGGAGAGAAGCTGCCAAATAAAATCATTACAAATATTCAAATACCATAAAAAAGTATTATTTTAATGGTATGGAAAGGGAAAAAATAATTCCAAAATTTTGATAAAAAATAATTTCTTACCTCTTCTAATATTTTTACAAAATGACCGAATTTTTTTCCTTTGAAATTATTATTCTTTTTTTTTTTACAATTTTATTATCCATTCTTCTTATTGTTATTTATTTACTTTAAATTATTCTGTTCAACATTTTTTCTCCCATTGTTTAAATAATTATTTTATTTTTCTTACATCTTTTTTCTTATTGTTCATACAACTGTTTTTGTATTTTAATTAGTAATTTAATTAGAATTTGTAACTTGGTTTTCACTTCATATTAATTGCTTATTGTTCACAGATTGTATGTCACACATCCCATGGACTGGTGTGACGCGGATGTAAAGAATGAGCCATGTTTTTCTGATGCTCCGTTCCCTGCAACTTTATAAATACTAGTCCATTAGTTCATTCTCCCGATGGTCAATAAATGGAAAAATTCATCCAAGTGTTTGACAGAATTCTGGTGTAAAACATTTTGATAAGTTGCAGTCTTTTTGTGCAAGTCGAGATTTTTTAAATATGTGTCATCTTTAGGCGTTTTCACACCAGTATCCACCAGCTCTGCCAAAATGGGAGGAGACCGGGCGAGACGAGGGCGAGGGCCGCTCCTCTAATTCATGACAAGCTGGGGCCTTCCTTACACCAGAATCTTACTTCGTGACCTGGAGTAAGATTTGTGGTAGGTGCACGGAGGCGCTCGCACTTTTCAGATGCTCCTGGTTCATTACACTTTCTAACACATTCTTTTTCTTCCGTCCTATCTTCCTTTTTATCTATTTGTCCTCTTGATCTTCTTTCCTCCTCTCTCTACTCCATTTCTTCCTGCTTCTTTTCTTTCCATCCTCTCTGTGTTCTTCCTTTCATTTCCCATTCTTTCTTCCTCTTCCTCTGCTATCCTTCCTTACTTTTCCTTCCTGCCTCCGTTACTCTGTCTCTTTCTATCTATCCTTCTTTTCTTTGTCTATCTTCTCTACCATTCTTCTTTCTCTCCTTTCTTTTTTGTTTTATCTTCCATTTTTATTTTATTCTTTCTTCTTGTTTTCCAAGCTTCCTCTCTTTTTCTATTCTAATTTTTCTTCTTTCTTCCCTTTCTTTTTTGTCTTTCTTTTTCACTCTCTTGCTTCCTTCCTATCTTTCTTTTTATTTCTATCTTTTCAGTCATGCTTCTTTCCTTCCTCTTCCTTTCTTTTCTCCCTTTCTTTCTTCCTGATATCCATCCTTCCTCTCCTTCTTCTTTCCTCCTGTGTCACTTCCTCCCTTCCTTCCTGATTTCCATCCTTCCTCTCGTTCCTCATTCCTCCTTTTTCACATCCTCACTTTCTTCCTTCCTGATTCCCATCCTTCCTCTCGTTCCTCTTTCCTCCTCTGTCACTTCCTCCCTTCCTTCCTTCCTCATTTCCATCCTTCCTCTCATTCCTCTTTCCTTCTCTGTCACTTCCTCACTTCCTTCCTTCCTGATTTCCATCTTTCCTCTCGTTCCTCTTTCCTCCTCTGTCACTTCCTCGCTTTCTTCTTTCCTGATTCCCATCCTTCCTCTCGTTCCTCTTTCCTCCTCTGTCACTGCCTCCCTTCCTCATTTCCATCCTTCCTCTCATTCCTCTTTCCTCCTCTGTCACTTCCTCACTTCCTTCCTTCCTGATTTCCATCCTTCCTCTCGTTCCTCTTTCCTCCTCTGTCACTTCCTCGCTTTCTTCCTTCCTGATTCCCATCCTTCCTCTCGTTCCTCTTTCCTCCTCTGTCACTTCCTCGCTTTCTCCCTTCCTGATTCCCATCCTTCCTCTCGTTCCGCTTTCCTCCTATGTCACTTCCTCCCTTCCTTCCTGATTTCCATCCTTCCTCTCGTTCCTCTTTCCTCCTATGTCATTTCCTTGCTTTCTTCCTTCCTGATTTCCATCCTTCCTCTCGTTTCTCTTTCCTCCTCTGTCACTTCCTCGCTTTCTTTCTTCCTGTTTTCCATCTTTCTTTTCTGCTTCCTTCCCTTACATCCTTTCTTTCTCTTACTTCCTTTACTAAATACATGGGCACAAAACTGCTATTTACCTTCATGCATAGGGTTAATCTGCAGGTTAGTAGCTTTATGCTGCTGCCCGGCTGCTTTACTGAAAGTGCGGCTACTAACCTTACAGGCAACAGATTTTGATGTTCCCTATTTGTCAAAAAATGCCAGTGAGGCGCCTCAAGGAGCAAGAGGTTACCTTCTGGCTAACATCATACCCCAAAATAGACCTTATTGCACAAATCCCAGAGCCTGGGGAATGGTAGAAACAAGGAGCTTGATGGTGTATATAACCTTTAATGCTGCTCTGTCTTTAGATTGTCGTCCAATCTGAGGTCTCAACAATAATCCAAGAGAAATCGAATCCGGATCGATAACAGAAAATAGTCACCTCATGGGTCATCCACACAAGGAAAGTAGTGACAATATACATCTTACTCTAGGGGAGCAATTATCCAGAAAATGATGAACATAGACAGGAACCTCAACATGCCGCCAGCCACAATATAAAGATAAACATTGTCTAAAGGACACTCATCCTCATTATTGCCTCAATATCGCCCCTGCGCGTTTCCCCCCACTGTATGCCAAAAAATGCAGCCATGGATTCTTATAAGAAGCAGCTGCTGGCACTCTGAAAATGAAAATGGTGGAGACCCACAAAGCGGGAGAAGGACGGAAGGGAAGGAAGACGAAAAAAAGAAGAAAAACGGAGAAGAGAGGAAGGATGGAAAAGATGAAGGAAGGAAGAAAAGATGGAAGAAAAGAAAGGGAGCGGAAAAAGAAAGGGAGAGGAAGGAACTAAGCATGATTGAAAAGTTAGGAAGGAAAGAAATAAAGAAGGAGAAAGAAAGAAAAGATGGAAAACAGGAAGAAATAAAATGGAAGAAAAAGCAAAAAAGAAAGGAAGGAAAGAAGTATAAGAAGATATAGAAAGAAAAGAAGGATAGATAAATAATAGATTGATAGATGATAAATAGATAATAGATAGATAATAGATATATAGATAGATAGATAATAGATATATAGATAATAGATAGATAGATAATAGATAAATAGAATATAGATAGATAGATAATAGATAAATAGATAGAATAAAGATAGATAATAGATAGATAGATGGTTGATAGATAGATAATAGATAGATAATAGGTAGAATATAGAGATAATAGATAGAATATAGATTGACAGATAATAGACAGAAAGATAGAGATAAATAGATAGATAGATAAATATGAGATACATATAGAGATAACCATGAAATATATAAGTAAATAATATTGCTAGAATCTAAAAAATTATATTTTAACAACTATAAGAAAAAAATGTAAAACTGATGAGAGATTTGTTTTCTTGCCCTTTTTCTGTGTTGTATATGATAGAAGTGAATGACATGTCATATTATATAGGAACCAGTGACAGGACGCTGCTGTACGGGAGGGAAGATGCAGTTTTGTCTTGTGATGACACTCGTGTGAACCATCAGCATTGTGACCCCAGAATCTGAATGTGACCCCAGGGCCATCCATCATGGTCAGGCCCTGTCAGAGGGGGCAGCCATAGTGCTTGGTGTGACCTGACTCCAGCACAGGATGTATTTACCTGCAGTAAGGTGTTCCCAAAGGAGAAGTGACTCAGAATGTCACAGGCCTTGATATGACATTAGTGGAACATGATTGATTACATTGCGGGGAAGGAAATTCAATATTCTATCAGTGCAAGTCAGTGACGCTACTGTGTAAGCCTGCCTGACCCGTGGAAGTCACGTCAGACCATTGACCTCTTTTGTCTTCTGCCGTTTGTAGAGGAACATTAGTAAATTATCCTTTCACTTAAAGAAGGTTTGTCAGCATCCAATATGTTCTTTCTTGTAAATACTTTCATTACCCATGCACTCTGAATTGTGCTATTACTCTGTTATTCCTCTTGGTAATGTATAAATACTTTGACAGATGGGTATGAACACTCCTCTTGTCAATAGGGCATGTCAGCACCTAATGGTGATCTACAGCTGGCCATGTACATCTTGTTCGATTGGCAAAACTTCCGACTCCCCCCTCTCTGTCGAAAGTTTATGTATTAACATAGGAGACAAAGGAGGAAGCTACTGACAGAGGTTTATCATCCATGAAGACAAAAGGATCAGGTGTTGAAATCCCAAATGCCCGATCCTTCTCTCCCACAACATCACACGATGGAAAAATTTGTCGTATCAGTGATGATCTGTGTCAGATATTGATGCACGGGTGTTTAACTCATTTGTCCTGTGAATTAGGCATGGCATTACAGCCAGGTATGGACTGGGGCTGAAATTCAGCCCTGGCATTTGAAATCACACAGGCCCATGTTGTCCCCGTCCCCAAGCACCAGATGGGATATATTACTAATATTACCCTGGATGGAGGAAAGCAAGATAATATTTCTAATGATACCTCCGTCACAACTCTTAACAGTATGGATGTCTAGAGAAAACCGATTCTGTTAACAACGTAGCAGACAAGGTGGCCCACAACCAGACTGGCCCTTCTGGCATTTGCCAGATGGCCAGTCCGGCCCTGATTATAGCTGCCATTTAGCTTTTGAGGACACCGCATCAAGAACTCACTTCTTTATTTTCTGCGCAATCATTTCAATTACCATTAAATCAGCAGTGGTAATTTGTCAGCCACATTTGGTGGAGAATGCGGGCACAATCTGCCTGGGAAAAAAATACTGTGTGAATATTACGTTATAGCTCTATCTGTAATTTTTTTTTAAATAATTTCTACATTTTTTATCACATGTGTGTTATATGCACATGTAATATTTTATTATTATATTTTATGGATTTTATTTTTTACATATTTAGTTAATCTCCAGCTAATTTTGAAATACTGGGTATTTTTTGTTTAAACATTTCTCCATGTTGGTGTTTTGGCGTTATTTCAGGGGCATATAAGATAATACCCTCTTGTTTAGACTAATTTATCTGATGACATTGCCCTTGAACCTTTATCGAGTAATATTCTATGATGATGGTGCACGGGATGGAGGAGACTGACATCATTCAGACTGTCGCCAGCACAAAACAATATACACAACTTGTACACGTTCTGCTTGACTAAATTCCATTTCTCGCTTCCAAGTTTTTTTTTTTTCCCATGGATGAGTTCATAGAAAGTCGACTCTGTCCACCCGCAGCCAAATCCTGCGGTGCACTCATCAGGCGTTAACCCTTCGCTGTTGTTTTCTCATCTATAACATTCCCTCCTCCACCCACACCTGCAATCTGAGAGAACACTCCTGTATATGGGAGAGAAAGTCAACACATCTGTCCGGCAAATGATAGATCGAATGATTGTTCGGGCGACAGCCATCTAAGGCGTTTGGAGGGCGTAAGACCTAGTTCACACTATGCACAACTACATTTACTGTTATTAGTTGCAGTTTTAGCAATCTTATGTTGTTGTATCTCTAATCTTAATGTGATCGTTACCTTAGATTAGGGATCACTGGCAATGTATCCTTGGCCGATTAGTGCACTAATTTATGGTAGGACACTTTGGCATGATATACACTCCTCAATGAAATTGCAACACCAAAAAGGAAAAGTCATGGCGTGATGGAAATCACAGGATCGAGACTTTTTACTGATCTACAAATGATGAAAAAAGTAGAAACAAAATTTTCAAAACATGTCAATTTATTCAGGTTCGAGGATGAGCTCCACGTGCAGAAATCCCGACACTTCCATCCGCGGCTGCTATCAGTGAGGTTATTAATGGTCGTCCGTGGAAGGTTCTGCTTCTGAATGCACTTGGGCAAATCATCAAGATCCGCTGCTGGCAGCTCCCTGTGTGATCACCAACCAGTGACATCCCAGATGTGCTTGATGGGAGACCATTTAAGCCATGAAGCCTGTTCACAGTAGCACGAGCAACATGCGGCCTGGTGATGCTAAATTGGAAAAAAAAAAGTCACCGGAACACCTTTATGTTCTCCTGTGAAGGCTTCTTGATAGTCTCCACGTGGTGTCCAGATCAATCTTTGGCGATCATTGCATTCAAAACAAAAGTGGGACTCATCGCTGAAGAGGATAGACCGTCCTCAATTCCAAACTCCATTGCCGTCTTGCTCTGAAACAAGATGTGGTGGTGTGAGGTCAAATCAATGAACTCTTCCATCTGGACGTCCATTCGGCTCATAGCCCAATGTTGTGCAGAAGCCTTCTGATGGATTCTGCAGAGTTTATTTCATGCCTGACGCTTGGCATGTGATGTCCATTTTCACTTGCAGGCAACAGTGAAGCATGGTAGAGGGTTCTTACTGGTTTGGGGCTGCATTTCAGCAATTGGAGTGGGGGATATGTTCAGGATTAATGGTGACCCCAATGCTGAGAAATACCGGCAGATAATTATCCATCATGTAATACCATCAGGAAGGTGCCTGACCGGCTTCAAATTTATTCTTCAGCAGGAAATGACCCCAAACATCCGGAAAATGTAATTGAGAACTGTCTTCTGTGTAAGGAAGAACAAGGAGTCCTGGAAGATGTTATCCGGCCCCACAGAGTCCTGATCTCATCATCGTCCAGTCTGTGATCACATGGAGAGACAGAAGGATCCGCACAAGCCTTATACACAGAAGATCTGGGGTCAGTTCCACAACATGTTTGGAACAACCTCCTTTAAAAACTGTGCAAGTGACAAGTACCAGGAAGAAATGTCGCCTTGATGTTGTGTAGAAGGTAAAGGGCGGTCACGTCACCAAATATTTCCCTTTCGACCATTCACTTTGCATTTTGTTAACTGATAATAATAAACTATTGACATTTTTGTTTCTGTAAATATTCTTACTTTGCATCATTATTTCCACACCTGTGTAAAACGTTTGTACAATACTGTATATATATAGATATATAGATATGTATTCAGTGTATGTACATTACGTGTGTGTACACATTCATATGCATTTCGATTTTGTACTGATCTTTTGTTTTTTTAATTATATAAAAACACTATTTTTATTATTATTATTATTATTATTATTATGAATGACACAACACAGTCAAATTTCTCTTAATTTATTCGAATCAACAAAAATCAATTGGAAAATTTGTAATTTTTATAGCATCTACAATAGAAAAAAAACATATTTACATTATATACAAACTAATTACAATAAAACTATAGGAGTGCAGAGAGAGGGCTCTCCGACAACATGAATTATAATGCAGGTGAATCAATTTAGCACCACATCCATATGCAAACAACGTTTAAGGCCACGTTCACACGGTCAGGATTTGGTCAGTATTTCATATCAGTATTTGTAAGCCGAAACCAGGAGTGGAACAATCAGAGGAAGAGTATAATAGAAACACGTCACCACGTCTGTATTTATCACCCACTCCTGATTTTCGCTTACAAATTATGTAAAATACTGACCGAATACTGAACGTGTGAACGTGGCCTTAAACTCTTTTTTCTTTGTCTACGTTTGCTGCCAGGATTATCTCTCCTCCACCATTGGTGACATCTGGTCTTCACAGAGTGTTTGGGCCACCAGACATTGCTTTGGGAGCTCTTGGATTAACTACTGAAATTATAATTTATAAAATGTTCAGCAAAGTCTCCGGCAGCCGCTGTTTGCAGTCGACATCACTGACCACTAAATGCCTTTTTTATTAATTTTTTATATATTTTTTTTTTCTCATATCACTAGCTATATTTAGAAATAAAATATCTTGCAATTTTCACGCTGGCCACAAAACTTTATATTAGACTCCGATTTACTGTTTTTCACATGGGTATTAGTAGCAACGAAGTGACTCACACCCTATTTGATTGTACAGTGGGTACGGAAAGTATTCAGACCCCTTTAAATTTTTCACTCTTTGTTTTATTGCAGCCAAGAAAACGGTCAAATACGGTATCCGCGGTGTGCACCCAACAAGCGGTGGATACCGCGTTGCTGTAGGAAAGGCTACTACTCCACCACGCCTATATATACACCATTACAAGGCATTTTGCCCCATGCTCTCCTTCCAGCCATACAGGCATGCTCATAGAAGTAAGCTTCTCCTCATCTCAGCATTTCCTCTCCTAAGCAGTCGGACTGACGAAGGTCCAAGTGGGACCGAAACGTCTTTTGTTACATTGAACAGACTGCATTAAAATATTTCTGGATTCGTTTAGTCAAGTTGAGTGCCAAGTCTTATTTCTTTTCACATTTGGCCTGGGAACCTACTTGTGCACCATCACAGTAATGCTACGATATACTCTATATCTCCCCAATGCCAGACATATGAAAGCCCGCATAGAGTTTGCTAAAAAAA
>VIAB01002875.1:0-11801 GCA_009801035.1 Oophaga pumilio | reverse complement strand
ATATAGAGGTGTTATCAGTCATTGTACAGGGGGAGGAGGTGAGCGGTGACATCACCTATTGTGAATGGTGAATCATGTGTTATTCACTGTATATAGAGGAGTTATCAGTCATTGATGACAATGAGAAAACAGAAAAGTCTTCTGTAATATACATGAAGTGAATCTATTATAAGACCTAGTGGAAAGTGTGTAAAGATTGCAAGATTTCTTTGCTTCTTTTGTTGTGTTTCTTTTTTCTTTTTAAATATAGAAAGTGATATGAAAAAGTGAATAAAACAGTCTAAAAAAATAAAAAACAGATTTAAACAGAAGGTCATTTTCTGATGACAGATTCTCTTTTTATGTTCTTGCTTTTAGGGTTCTTGAAACTAGACCATTTTGCAGCAACTGAGAGAAGTAGGAGGCCAAATAGATCTAGATTTAGTCAAATTATCCATTTTTCCTTTAGTCCACGAGAGATTTTCACCTCAACCATCCCTCGCCACAGTAGATGTCCACCACCCCAATCATCCTTCACCTCATGAGAGATGTCCCTCTCTGAGACTTCAGTGCAGACTTCATGGGGTCTTAACCAATCCTAAAACAGAAGGTGACCACATGCCCATGGCTGGTACAAGGCGATGTAAGGCAGAATCAGAAGTCCCAAAGGGTCCTCTGTCCGTATGATCCACCTTTAGCCTATTAGTAAAGACATTTCTACTGCTTGGTGCCCTGCTTAGTTCCCGAGGAATATCCAGAGTCGTCTTCCACCATGCTTCCTGGAATATCCTCGTGATTGTGATAATAGTTATAATAGTCCATCTCATCATCTTCTTCCTCAGACTCAGAATCATCGTTGTAGAAATGGATGGTGGCCTGGACCGGGAAACTGGCAAGAACTTTTTTCCCCATGTGTTGTAAATACTCCTCTGTCTTGGATTTGGGCATGTAAAGCCTTCGAAATAGAAAGAGATGAGAGTCAGATACAATTACCAAACATTTAACAATATTTAAAGAATAACTAAACTTTTATATATTTTTTTATAATTTTTTACATAAGGTAGGAAAGTTTGCAAATCACTTTATTAAGGAATTTGTAAGTGACTTCCAATTCTTGGCTTTTCCCCAGTCTATTCTCCTGCCTTCAGCTGCATTGATATCAGAATGTACTCCTTTGAAGTACAGATGATGGCAGTGATGGGTCAACTCAGCTCCTGTGTAACAAACTCTGGGGATCAGCTGCTGAAGGAGATTGTACCACATTCAATTCTGTCACTGCCATCATCTGTACTCCAAAGGAGTACCTTCTGACCTTTTTATATCCATCTAAGACTTATTAAAATATTATCTATTTGTTGGATAACCCTGTGGAGACAAAGCATTGTATCGTAATTAACTAGACATCTATTTTTAGCAAGCCAAGAAGAATAGACTGTTATCTATATATTGACTTTTTAATTTATGTGTTTCTTTTTGGTTGGTCAAGAAAACAGACTTTTGCTCCTGTAAGCCTGTAGTATTGACTTGTAAGTTGACATTTGATGTAACATTGTGCTCTTATCCTTGATTTCTAGTGATGTTTGCTGATATGCTAATTACGCATTGTCCAGGCCAGATAGTTTGTTGATTTTTAAAATAGAGGAGGAAAAACTATGCAAATAGATTACATAATCAAACAATGCAAATTGGTCTTATCAGCATTACCTGTAAATACTGAATGAAGGACACTTGTTAAATATAAAAAGAGGTGATACACCTCTGTAAAGGGTATGCCACGCTAAACAAGGTTGCTAACGAGATCGCTAAAAAAACGTCACTATTTAGCGATCTCGTTCGTGACGCTATTGTGTGTGGCATGTAGCAACGACGTGGCCCCTGCTGTGATCTCGCTGATCGTTCACTAGAGTTCTGGACCGTATTTAGATCGTTGGCGTCCCGCTGGTGAGCCTATATCGCTGTGTCTGGCACCTTTTGTGAGCGATGTGCGCTGTTTTTTACATCGCAATGAAAGTTAAAGTCGTTAATGAGATCGCTAACCGCTTATGAGTCGCTAACGAGATCACTAAGTGTGGCAGCTACTAGCGACATTAAAACGATCACAAAAACGATCGCATTAGTATGCGTCGTTATTGTGATCGTTAGCGGGAGCGTTTAGTGTGGCAGTACCTTAAGAGTCAGAGAGACAGTCATTGATTCAGCCAAGACATACAGACATCCAAAGGACCAGAAACAGGACAGCAGCCAAGACTTCATGGCTCCATCACGAGGGACACAGATTTATCATTCTACAGGATGCCAGCTAAGGGGACCTCGACCCTGGCTGGAAGAATACAGATCTGCTCCAATGAACATCGCTGAACCATGGATACGTTTGTGAAACCCAGGTTGGGACCATCTGGTCACCTGGAACCTATGGATACATTTGGAGAAACAACGTTGGGATTATCCAGTCGCCTGGAACCTATGGATACGTTTGGAGAAACCAGGTTGGGACTATCCGATCACCTGGCACCATCTGGTCACCTGGAACCTATGGATACATTTGGAGAAACCAGGTTGGGACTATCCGATCACCTGGCACCATGGATATGTTTGGAGAAACCAGGTTGGGACTATCCAATCACCTGGCACCATGGATATGTTTGGAGAAACCAGGTTGGAACTATCCAATCACCTGGCACCATGGATATGTTTGGAGAAACCAGGTTGGGACCATCCAATCACCTGGCACCATCTGGTCACCTGGAATCTATGGATACGGTTGGAAAAACCAGGTTGGGACCATCCGGTCACCTGGCCACGTACCTCAATGGACTGTCATCTTCCTAAGCTTGTCATTACCTCCTCTCAGAGTGCATGCCACAGGTGAGGTAGTTGACCCTGGAAGCTTTGAAGTAACAGCTGATCCTATCTCGGCGAGCCAGCGGAAGGGTGAGACTCTGTAATGTGCACCATCTTCGGTGCTGTGACTGTTCTGTGTGTTATTTGCCAGTTCTGTGGTTCAATAAAGTATTGCCACACTGTATTAACCTCACCCTGTGTTGTCTGAGTAGCGTTATGCCCACGTTAAAGAAAGAGCCGGTGTTCGGTGGGACGATCCCTGCTCAATGCGGTTTCGGCTAGCAGACCAGGGTGCCTGTCGACCCCC
The DNA here is from genome assembly GCA_009801035.1 of Oophaga pumilio. Taxonomy (NCBI): domain Eukaryota; kingdom Metazoa; phylum Chordata; class Amphibia; order Anura; family Dendrobatidae; genus Oophaga; species Oophaga pumilio. The sequence continues at coordinate 8,674 of VIAB01002875.1, read as the reverse complement.
CTTGTGTCTCCCCTTTTAAGGATGATCTAAACTTTTAGGAACTCTAATTTTGGGAAGAAAATCCAGTTTGTCTAGAATGGCAATTCTGCCTACAGCTTTATTATTGAGGTCAATGTATAATCAGTATACAGTGAGCTCCCCCTAATGGTAGCTGCATGCATTAACAATTGTTCTTTTCCAGAAAATGAACGTTATGGACAGATAAAGTGATACATTAATAAGCATAGCAATTATGTCAATTCTGTTTATTAATTTGATTGTCATGTAATCATTACATATATAGAAAGTCACACTTACCTAACGGGGTGTTGAAATCCCAGTGCTCCCTTCTTTCCATCATTGTCACTATCACTATCTGACCGGCTTCCCTGACAATGGAAAATAAAGAAATTATCGAAATGTATTGTCTGAAGGAACTAAAAAAATGGCTTTAACTCTGAACTTGTCTCCACTGGATGTAACATCGTCTCTATGTCTGTCGACCCGTGAACAATTTACCAAACAGAATTTTCATGCAGAGAAATATTTTGCGACAGATTTGATTCTTTCTAGCTGGTAAAAGGCAGCAGTAAATCCTCCGTTGTGGTGTAATAGTATCAGGTACCAAAGATCACAGACGGCCCCGTGTGAACGGAGGCAGAGACGGTAATCCTACAGTCTGTGCGGTAAGAATCCTCAGGATGTGGCAAACAAGAAAGTCTGCAAAATCCACATTCACTGGGACAAGAGAGCGGAAATGTTCTGGGCCGTGATCACAGGCGCATCCACTGCAAAGGAAAAGTGCAAATTCTGGCAAAATAGCAGTTCGATTTTTTCCAATTTTGCTAAAATAAATCAGAAAATATTAAGATTTGAGAGTCCTCAATGATTGATATAATGGCTGACCGAAAAGGTAACAAATATCAGCTTTCCAGTCTACTCAGGTCTCTTCATCAGGCAAAGAATAACACAAAATCTGAAGAGTTACATATTTATACACAACAGGGCACAGGAATAACGCAATAGATAAGACAAGTGACGTGAAGCAGAACTATCAATATGGGAGAGGGATGAACAGTTATGGCCATAAATATTGGAACAGTTCATAGATAAGGAGTGAAAGTTTTATAGTTCTCTGATTGAGGTCTGGCCCATGGACAGTGGTGTACCATCAATGGCGGCAGGCCACGCGACTGCTATGGGGCCCGTAAGCTTGGGGGCGCCCAGTGCCAGCGTCCGCACTGGCCCACCCTCCGTCCACCATCACGAGCAATGATGATGGAGGATGGAGCTTCAGATAACGCTTCCTCCTCCATCACTCTTTCTCAGTGTCTGACAACATAGCGCAGTGGGCACGATGATGTCAGTACAGCGAGCCCACCGTACTGAGATGTGCAACGCTTCACACCCCCCGGTCCGGAGACCGGAGCATCAGGTGGAACGAGGAGGGATTAGTATTGTATTTTTTGGGGGGGAATCAGTGACTGATAGTCATAATAGAGTATGGAAGACCATGGGGGTGCATTATATTCTATGGAGGACCATGGGGGGTGCATTATATTCTATGGAAGACCATGGGGAGTGCATTATATTCTATGGAGGACCATGGGGAGTGCATTATATTTTATGGAAGATCATGGGGAGTGCATTATATTCTATGGAAGACCATGGGGAGTACATTATATTATATGACGGACCATGGGGAGTGCATTATATCCTATGGATGACCATGGGGAGTGCATTATATACTATGGATGACCATGGGGAGTGCATTATATTATATGACGGACCATGGGGAGTGCATTATATACTATGGATGACCATGGGGAGTGCATTATATACTATGGATGACCATGGGGAGTGCATTATATTATATGACGGACCATGGGGAGTGCATTATATTCTATGGAGGACCATGGGGAGTGCATTATATTCTATGGAGGTGTCACAATGTGACTGTAGGTAAATAGGGAAAGGGACCCTGCACTGTACCTAGGGCTGGGACCCTAATTATCTCTGCTCACAAAGGTACCTCTAAAGGTTAAGAGGTTTGGGCCAACAGCCTTACTGTTCGCCTGTTATATCCTAAGCTGTCTCCTACCCCTACCCCTGGGACAGAAATGCTAGTGTATGAACACATAAGGCAAACAGGGATAACAAAAAGCAACTAACATACAAACACTCACCAAAGGTAGAGAGGTATAAAGGGAAGGGTAGGAATGTACAAATGAAATGGTAATAGGACAATGAGGAAAGCATACACCCAAAAACAGCACGCAACAATCTCCAGCAGCAACAACGATTTCCAACTCAGCACAGCGACTCCATGGAGCTAGGAAGTAAAACTTTCACTGGGGAGGAAGAGAAGGTCTAGCCAAATTTTATAGCCACAAGAAATGACCAGGTCAGGAACAGCTGTGAGATGGAGCTGCAAGTTTCTAACCAGCATAGTAAGGGTTGTTAACCTCTTCAGCACCAAAGGAATTAAATCCATTTAATATGAAACACAAGCACACAGGCTAAATGGAAGATCTGCGATTCACAATACGTAGTGATCTAACCTCCAATTTCCGAGGAGGACGTGACCGACTCGTGACAGTACCCCCCCTTCTAAAAGGGGCCACAGGACCCTCGGGGCCAGGTTTATCCGGATGGGCCAAATGAAAGGACCGTATCAACTTACCAGCATTAACCTCAGATGCTGGCACCTACATCCTCTCCTCAGGACAATCCCCTTCCAATGTACCAGGTACTGTACAGAGCGGCGAACCATATGAGAATCAATTATTTTACATGAAATTCTAAATTGCCATCAACAATAACTGAAGGCAGTGGTAACCGTGACGGTTCAGAGGAAGCTTGAGATGAAAAGCTACGTGGTTGATTACGGCGACCACCTTATAAAGATCAATAAACCTAGGACCTAGTTTCCAAGACAGAACTTTCAGTTCAATATTTTTTATGGATAGCCATACTAAAACATTCACCCCAGATACGGACATGACAATCGTTTCTTATCAGCCATACATTTGAATTTGTCCCCCATGATCTTGAAATTATTCTGGACCCCTTCCCACACAGATGAGAGCGAAGAAGAAAAAAGGAACCCCTGAAGACTCATCTTTACTGAAGGTATAGAATTGTGGATGGAAGCCATATGCACCAAAAAATGGTGACTCGCTACGAAGATTGTTTAAAGCAAACTCAGCCGGAGGTAAAAAAGAGGACCAATCCTCATGGTTATCTGACACAAAACATCTGAGTCCTCAGAGGGTCAGGAATGGTTAATGGTAAAAGAGCCCTAGATGGACGAGTATGCGGGGTCTTAGACCGCGCACAGACACATCAAGAGGACACAAAGTCAACTACATCCTTACGCAACCTTGGCCACCAAAATCCACGAAAAAGGAGGTCCAAGGTCGCCTTACCACCTTATGATATGCCTCCAAAAATTTTAAGACGCAGATGTACAGGTACAAAGAATTTCCCTGAAGGACCAGCAGGGGCGCCCCCTGAGCCTTCAATAAATCAACCTCAAGTTCAGAACACACTGACCAAGACGACCACTCCTTCCTGTAAAATAGGGACAGCCTTATCAGTACTCCTACCCCCTGGAAAACTCCAAGACAAAGCATCCGCTTTGACTTTCTTAAGGGTATGCCACACTAAACAACATCGCTAACGGGATTGCTAAAAAACGTCACTATTTAGCGATCCCGTTAGCGATGTTGCTGTGTGCGGCAGCTTCCAGCGACGAGCTTCCTGCTGTGATCTCGCTCGTCGCTGGAAACGCTCCGGACCCTATTTTCTCGTCGGCGCTCCCGCTGGGTAAGTATATATCGCTAGTGTGGCACCTTTTCTTAGCGATTTAGCGGTACTTTTGTACCGCTAAAGTCGTTAAGAAGATCGCTAACGGCGATAGCGTCGTTAACTATATCGCTAAATGTGGCCCACACTAGCGATATTAAAACGATCCTGCTAGCGATCTCATTAGTATGCGACGCTAACGAGATCGTTAGCGGGATCGAGTAGTGTGGCAGTACCTTTAATCCAGTGACCACAAAATTAAACCTGGTGAAAAACAAAGACTATCTAGCTTGCCTGGGATTCAGATGTTCAGTAGATTCTAGGTACATCAAGTTTTTATGATCAGTGATGACTGTGACCAGTTGAACTGCCCTTTCCAAAAAATGATGCAAGTCCCCAATGCCAACTTAACCCCTTCATGACCTACAACATATATATACATCATAGGCATGTTCTTGCACTCCAATGCGGGCTCTGGTGCTGAGCCTGCATGTTTTCCGGCACATGTCAGCTGATCCCTGCTATGTGTAGCATAGGTGATCAGATCATCGCAGCTTCTAGTCTCTCATGTAGACTATTGAAGCAAATAAAAAGTGAAAAGAAAAGGTTTATAAAAATATTTTAAAAAATGTAAAAGTTCAAATCAACCCCCTTTTGCCCCATTTAAAATAAAAAAAAAAACATAAAAAAATACACATATTTGGTATTGACGAGTTCAGAATCGCCCGATCTATGAAAATATAAACAGAATTAATCCGATCGGTAAACATTGTAACCAGAAAAAAAATCAAAACTCCAGAATTACGCGTTTTTGTTTGCCACAACATTGCAATAAAATTCAATTACGATAGATCAAAACATCGCATCTACACCCAAATGGAATCAATAAAAACGTCAGCTAGGCGCACAAAAAATAAGCCTTTACCCAGCCCCAGATCCTGAAAAATGGAGACGCTATGGGTCTTGGAAAATGGAGCCATGTTTTTGTGGCGCCCCTGAGGGTCCAGTCACCACAGAGGTACTGCACCTTATCCAGAGGTGTGGTATCCCACTCTCAGGTAAGGAGGGAGCACTACCCAGGACTCTAACACTCGCACCCAACACACACTAGTTCAGTCAGGGCACCTGGGCGTACCCCAAGGGAGGAGGGCCTCATCTCGGGCTGGGTAGGAAAGGGTGTTGGCGAGTGGGTGGAGAAGGTAGGAAAAGGGGAGGAGCTTAAAGAGGGGGAAGAAGACTAGAGAGTTAGTGAGAAGGTGAGGGGAGCTCAAGCTGTGAGGAGCTTGTCCCCAGAGGAGAGAGTTTGAGAAGAGAGAATTGTGAGGGGAGAGACTGAAGGAAGCTCCCGGGAGGACAGAAGGGGTCCTAAGGGCACGGATAGTGAGAGATCCATTAGTGGGGCCTGATCCAGCATTGGAGGGACCTGATCGCAATAGGGGAACCGGCCCCCAAGCCTAGTGGAGGACTTCAAGACCCAGCCAGCAAGCCGGAGGCGGAGGTATCTCTACATGCCTCAGACACATCCACAATTATTCGCCAAAAAGGCAGCCATAAAGGAGCAAGGGGACTCAGAGTATGTCGCCCGACAAGGTCTGCAGCTGCTAGCTTGGGACACTGATTGTGTAGGTGCTGGGCTGGAGGGAGTAAGCCAGTGCGGTGAGACGGCCAGAAGAGGAACATACTGAAGGGAGTCCTGGAAAGGTGTATCCTGATCTACCTGGGAGTTTGCTGGGCCCTTCACCTGGAGGACACAGCATCAAGCGGGCATCTGCAACAAGTGAACTGTGAGTAAAACATTGGAAACTGCACCCTGCTGTGTTCTCTGAATTATTCCTGCGCCACTAGCACTACACCACACTCACCACCAACATCACCTTTTAATATCCTAACTGCCCTGGGACTCAGCTCTACCTGTGGAGAGCTTAACCATCTTTGCTGCCCCATCATCGTCCCAGAGGATCTGCATTGCAGCGTCGGTCCCCTGACCGAATACCACGAGTGGTGTCACGAAGACTTTATTACAAACTTTATTTTTCTCCTTTTCCACTATCCCCTTTTATTGAAAGCCCAGGGCCACGGACCGGGTCACTGCTGCTGTGACACTTCCCCTTTAAAACACGCAGCTAATCCTGACTATTTCCGGACCGTGGAAACATACCCTTAGGGCAGGTTAGGATAGGATATGGGTTGAACTAGATGGACTTAAAGTCTTCCTTCAACCTTAATAACTACAGTACAGACCAAAAGTTTGGACACACCTTCTCATTCAAAGATGTTTCTGTATTTTCATGACTGTGAAAATTGTAGAATCACACTGAAGGTATCAAAACTATGAATTAACACATGTGGAATTATACATTACACTTTACAAAAAAGTGTGAAACAACTGAAAATATGTCTTATATTCTAGGTTCTTCAAAGTAGCCACCTTTTGCTTTGATTACTGCTTTGCACGCCGAAAAGGTGAACGGATGGACTCTACATGCCTGGTTCCCACCGTGAAGCATAGAGGCGGTGGTGTGATGGTGTGGGGGTGCTTTGCTGGTGACACTGTTGGGGATTTATTCAAAATTGAAGGCATAGTGAACCAGCATGGCTACCACAGCATCTTGCAGCAGCATGCTATTCCATCTGGTTTGCGTTTAGTTGGACCATCATTTATTTTTCAACAGGACAATGACCCCAAACACACCTCCAGGCTGTGTAAGGGCTATTTGACCAAGAAGGAAAATGATGGGGTGCTACGCCAGGTGACCTGTCCTCCACAGTCACCAGACCTGAGCCCAATCAAGATGGTTTGGGATGAGCTGGACCTCTCACCGCTTCAATTTTGAATAAATCCCCAACAGTGTCACCAGCAAAGCACCCCCACACCATCACACCACCTCCTCCATGCTTCACGGTGGGAACCAGGCATGTAGAGTCCATCCGTTCACCTTTTCTGCGTGCAAAGCAGTAATCAAAGCAAAAGGTGGCTACTTTGAAGAACCTAGAATATAAGACATATTTTCAGATGTTTCACACTTTTTTGTAAAGTGTAATGTATAATTCCACATGTGATAATTCATAGTTTTGATGCCTTCAGTGTGATTCTACAATTTTCATAGTCTTGAAAATACAGAAAAATCTTTGAATGAGAAGGTGTGTCCAAACTTTTGGTCTGTACTGTATGTTACTATGAGTGCAGTCAGACCACCTCGAGAAGTCCGTACCTTTCCTAGTCATGTCAGTGAGGGGTTTGACAATAGACGAGAAGTTTGAGATAAATTTCCGATGATAGTTTGCGAACCCAAAAAGTGTTGTAACGCTTTCAGATTTTCTGGGAGGTAAATCAGATAAGATCCATGCAGAAACCTGCAACTGACACTAGGAAACCTAAGAACTGAACCTCCTGTACTGCAAATACACACTTCTCCAACTTAGCATACAGTTTATTATCCTGTAGAACCTATAACACCTGCCTGACATGTACCTGATGAGACTAGAGATCGGGCAAGTAGATCAAAATGTCGTCGAGATGCACTACTACAAATCTACCCATGAGGTGACGGAAGATGTCATTAACGAAATGAAATGTTGGAACACAATTGGAGCATTAGTCAAACCAAAAGGCATGACAGGATTTTGATAATGCCCTTCTGGGGTGTTAAAAGCTGTCTTCCACTCATCGCCCTCCTTAATCCCAATCAGGTTATAGACTTCCTTGAGATCCAATTTGGAACCATTTTGCCCCAATAATCTGATTCAACAAATCAGGAATGAGTGGGTGGGGATATGGGACCCGGATAGTAATCCGATTTAACACGCAAAAATCTAAACAAGGAGGCAAGCCCCCATCTTTCTTCTTAACGAAGAAGAGTCCTTCAGCTACAGGCAAATATGAGGGCTTAATATGTCCCTTGGCAAGACACTCAGAGATACAGTCTTTCATGGCCTGTCTCTTGGGACCTGACAGATTGTATAATCTGCTCTTGGAAAACAAAACTTTGCACCCGGAAGCAAGTTCACAGGACAATCACACACACAATGCGCAGGCAGTTCTTGACACAACTTAATAATAATAATATATTCTATTATTTCTAAACACTGTTTTTCGGTGATTACTTCGCCCCACACACACAAATGATACACCATTTGAAAGGTAAACTTGCCCACTTCAGCAAATAAAGAGCCAAACAAACCACACATTCACGATTTTATCACTAAATACAGTTTAAACATTCATGTTCATAAACCTACAGAAAGACACAATGACCTGCAGGTGGCACCTCAACCGGAAGACATTTTTTGGCCTCTACTTATCAAACCAATTTATTGTATTACCAATCTACATATATAAATACCTGTCTGTGTTCATCTTCTCATGTAATACATTTACATCTTACCAGCTTGCTTTTTCTGAAATTGCCTGTGCCCCCGACGACCAATGTGCGAAAATTTCGCACGGGCCAAGCTAGTAATAATAATTTTATTTCTATAGCGTTAACATATTCCGCAGCACTTTACATTATAGAGGGGACTTGTACAGACAATAGACATTACAGCATAACAATAAACACAGATCAAAAACAGATACCAAGAGGAATGAGGGCCCTGCTGCTCGCAAGCTGTAATCTTTGAGGAAAAAGGGGAGACACGAAAGGTGGACGGTAACAATTGCTTCAATTGTTCGGACAGGCCATAGTGTAAGAATCGGGTGTTCCTGTAATGCTGCATGAACCGGTTAACAGTCTAAATACTGTATATAACAGTATAGACACAGAGGGCTATTAAATGCATAAAGCGGGTGAAAACATGATGCAAGGAACCTGGTTACGGCAGAAATTTTGAATGAGCCACACATGGATAGTGTCACGACGTATAACAGATATATTCTATGATAGTAACC
>VIAB01002874.1:119795-131579 GCA_009801035.1 Oophaga pumilio | reverse complement strand
CTCCATTAGATAGACATGGCTTAGTGATCATGATTATGGTTTACCTGTTGAAATCTATCGGTAGTTGCTAAAAAACTACTCTTAGACAAAATCTGCATGGAAAAACAGCCATCTGTAGATCTGCATAATTAATGCATATGTTAAAACTTCAAACAGATGCTTCCATATGGTTCTGAGCATCATTATGATGTAAGGAGTTAATTACACATTAAACTTGGAGCTGGACCAGAAATTTTCCTTCATTTTTTTATTTTTATTTTTTCATTTATTTTCTGCAAAATTCAACTCCCAGAACTCTAAACCAGGCATCAAATAATAATTGATCTAAAGGTAGAAATTCTTAGGCCCCCTTCACACATCCATTTTTTATGTTCGTAAACGGTCCGTTTTTAAGGATCGCAAATATAGACACACACAGACCTACTGTATTCAATGGTGGTGCGCACATGTCAGGTTCTCACTCGGACCAAGTGTTCATGTGAAAAACCCACAGACACATCCTTTTTTTTACCGGCACCACGGACAAAATGCATACCGCATACGTGTACACTGATGACTATCGAGACATGTCTCGGAATTAAATGCTACGGAGGCTGGGGAAAGCAGTACAGCTAGCTTTTTCCCAGCCAACGGTTGCTGACTACAACTATCACCATACACGCCTGGTCTCACTGCGATCAGCGAGACCAGGCGACACTGATCAAACTTGTAGTCAGCACCCACCATATGGGAATAGTGCATGTGAAATAAATAAATGAATTTAAAAAACGGAGTGGGGTCCCCTTTTTTTTAATATCTAGCTGAGGGAAAGCAGACATCTGAGAGCTGGTGTTATTAGTCTGGGAAGGGGCCAACATCCATAAAGGTTCCCAGCCTATTAATATCAGCTCAAAGCTTACAGCTGTACATATATTAAAAGGTGGGACCCCCCAAAAATTACGTGTGGTCCCACCTTTTTATTAGTAACCAGCAAAGGCTAAACAGACCGCTTTGGACTGATCTTAATAGGCCAGTAAGAATCCATAGATATTGGCTCCCTCCTAGACTAATAACACCAGCATTCAGACCGCTCCAGAAATGGCACATCCATTTGATGCGCCAATTCTGGTGCTTAGCCTCGGCTCTTCCCACTTTCCCTGATGTGTTGGCAAGTTAGGTCATGGTTTTAGGGTTGATATCAGCTTTGTACTTTTAGCTGACATCAAGCCCAGGGATTAGTAATGGAGAGTCATCTATAAGAGTCCCCCATTAATAACCGTGTAGTCAAAAGTAATAAAAACACTCAGAAAAAAGTCGTTAAAATTAAAAATCACTCCCCCGACCCTCTTTTACTGATTTATTACCAAACAAGCAAAAATAATTCAAAGTGGTCCGCCGTAAAATCCATCCCACGTTGATCCCTGACTCTGCTACATCCATGCTGAGCGGTGACATTAGTAATGTGAATACTCAGTACGGCTTCAAGAACACACTGACAGTAACATGAGAAAGCGTCTGCAGTGACGGGCTGTGATGTATTTTAGGTTAGAGCAGGTCACAGGCAGCAGTTCTCACGGTAACCTCTGTGTGAGCCGGCTTCTGAATTGCGATAATCTTACTGACATCACCACTTGCAGCATAAGAAAGGGGTTTCCCCCTTTTTAATTACAAGTAAAGGCTACACAAGTAGCTGTGAGTTGATATTAATAGGCTGGGAACCTTTATGGATATTGGCCCCTCCCCATAATACCACCAGCCCTCAGCTGTCTTCTTTCCTTCAGCTGTTTAATAAAATTAAGGTGGGCTCCACACCATTTTTAACTTATTTATTTAATCACTATGTTCCTCATCACTATCTCTATCTTTTAACATCTTTAACACATAACATTCTTTAATTTTTATGCTGCATTTCATTCCATACATGTCACACTGACAGCATACAGGTACACAGATATGGACAACACATGGATGACACATGGACACAGACCACGGATCTCACCAGTACTAGATTTTCCTGTACCAGAAACACCACAATGTGCGAAGGGGGCCTTATGCAGATTTATAGTCTTGGCAGCCATATACAGTATGTATCTTTGAGAAGGTGAAACATGATGGTGTATACAGTTATATGTACTTTACATGTCATTATATATTCATAAATTAAACATGAACATAAGATATACTATAATTAAGGCATAATATATAGAAGTGATCGGTATCAAGAACTGAATATAATATAATGCTGCCAGCACCATTTTGTTGCAGCAAAAAAAAAATAGCTCCAGGAAAGTGGTGGAGGTGCATGCGCCACTGGTGCCATTTTGCTGGTGTTACATTTTTTTAAAGACCACAATATTAACTACACAGGTATTTAAAATAGGTGGCAGGTCAATGAAAGTTCAGTGACCTGTCATTTCAGCCAAAATCATGACGATGAGGCCAGAGCATGAAAAAAGCCCTGCCCCAAAGCACAAGCATCTCATTAACCGAAAACTTCCAACCCAGATTAAACAACAACCATAAGACGGATTTCTTCAACCAAGATATCATTTTAATCAGTATAACGGCACCGATCTGACACTGTCTGTAGTTTACTGAGCAAAATCCTGAAGACAAGTTCACTTTAAAGGATCATCAGGAAACTATCCCATTTAAAACGGAACTTGGAGCCACTCGGATGAATTTTTATGGTTTGATGGAAGCTATTATAGATATGTCTTGTGTGAACATACTTACCAACATTTCAATATACAAAACTGAAGACATTTAAAGGGAATCTCTCAGCAAGTTGTTGCTATGTAATCTGAGAGCAGCATGATGTAGAGGCCCTGATTTCAGTGATGTGTCACTTACTGAGCTGTGTGTTGTTGGTTCAATAAAATCAGTCTTTTATCAGCAGGAGATTATCACTACAGGACTAGGTGTCTCATGACATGTAGTCCTCTTGCTCTACTTAATCCTGTCCCCAGCACTGAATGGCAGCTTTCTCCCAATATACACAGAAAGATCAGCCATCAGCGTTGTGGGCATGGTTATACAGGGCTTAGAATTCAGAGAACTCAGTTTATCTCTCCACATCCATAATTTCTAAACCATCTGACAATCTAAGATAAAAAGAACTGCTTTTTTCCTAGAAACCAAAATGGGGCTGATTTCCAATTTCAGTCACAGCCTACATACAAGAGTGGCACTGTTTCAGGCAAAAAAAAATCAGATATACTGTAATTATACACAGGCAGACATAATTATACACAACCTCTTTAACGGTCCCTTAATGGCAATCTGTCAGAAGGTTTTTGCTTTATAATCTGACAACAGCATAATGTAGAGAATGAGACACAGATTTCAGGGATGTGTTAGTTGTTAGGCTGTGTGCAGTTGTTTATATACAATGAAGGTTTTATCACAAGGAGATATTCACTGCTTGGACCACAGGGCACATGAGCCCTAGTCCATCCACGCCCCCTCCTGTGATAAGCAGCTTACTGTCAATAGACATTGCACACATAGAGCTGTGGGATGGGTGGGGTTAGCTTTCTGAGCTCTGCTGTATTCTATATCTAGCTGCATCCAGTAAACCATGTAATACATAGCTGGAATCAGCGTCTCTTTCCCTATGTTATTCTGCTCTCAGATGAGGTAGCAAAAACTTCTTGACAGATTCCCTTTAATTGAGGATTTAAGCCCCTCTCTTGCTGATATCAGAAATCCTTCTATCCTAGAAGCTATGGCCACGGCCTAATGACTTTCAATGCTGCCTATACTGTCTTACTTGCGGTAGAACATATATTACACGTACTTTTATCTCCTGGACACCAGGGTTGTCAAAAACGCATGAAAAAGGAGGTCATCACTTATGAGATAAGTCAAGTTAATGTCAATTCAGCTTTGTGGGAAAAATAAATCAGCATATCATTATACAGCTGTAGTCCACTGATTCTGCGAGGGATGCTCCATAAATAGGCTCATAAATGAAGCTGCTACGGCTTCATATCTCTCCTTAGCACCTAGCTATTTAGCTCCCATTCTGTAATGTTCAATTTATGGTTTCCAGATTCTAACGAAGACATCATTCCTGTCTGGCCGTCTTCTATATTTGCCATTGAAAAGGTCATCCATCTGACTTTATTGCAAGCGGCGGTTGGAAAAATCTTTTAACTTGATCTTAATCTGGAAAGGACTTGATCTTACTTTACAGCCTAAAAAAATATATATATGACATTGTAGCTGAAGGATAAAATGGTTTATTGCGGATATAAGTACCCGAAAAGGTTTCTTGGAAGGAGATGTTGCAAAGGTAAGGTAGGGCAGTAAGATGGGTTAATGGAAATGTGACATGAGCTTTATTAGGAGGCTTTATTGCATCATGTATCATAAGGCTCTGACCTTACTAGCATCGTGGCTTCTGCTGATGATGGAGCAGCGACAGCTACGGCGAATCTGTTTTTCAATCAATCTTGATGGATCTTGAGATTGACATTTTACGAAGTCTGGCAAGTCAAAATAAGAGCGCAGGTTGCCACATTCTTGCATAATTTTTGCTGCTATATCATAGAGACATATCAGAAGAAATAGCCGAAACATCACAGGTAGCTAAAATGAGTTGGTAGAAGTTTTTTACTGAGTGCTTTGCTCCTCTCTGTCTGATCAGCTCTTCTAACAGAAATTATACAGATATTCTATAAATTATACACCATTCATCTACTCTTAAAGGGAATCTGTCAACAGGTTTTTGCTACCTTATCTGAGAGTAGCATAATGTATGGAAAGAGAACCTGAATCCAATGATGTATTACTTAGATTACTGGGTGCAGTCGTTCTGACACAATCAGAGTTTTTAGATTTAGCACTCCAGCACAGCTGAGCAAGCTAACCCCGCCCACACCAGGCTTACTACATACAATGTCTATAGACAATGAGTTGCTTATCACAGAAGAGTAAGAGCAAATATCCCAGTTGCATACTGGTTGCAAGGGTGGTGACACAAATGGCGACCCACCCTGTAGAGAACAACACCAACTCCAAAGAGCATGAAATCAAATAGGAGAGTGAGGAATAACAGGTGAATATAGTAAAAGCAAGTATAATTTTTTTACTGAAAAAACATTAATGAAAAGGGGTAAAAGGGTAAACGCTATGCAAGAATAAACAGATACAACAGGGTCATCCATCACAGAAGGGTAGTCAAACATTATCTGTGCTAAACAACAAAGCATAGAAAGTGCATATATAACAGGTAGTATACGCCGGTAAGATAGGTCCCCAAGTATGGAAGAACATAGAAATGCAGAGTAACCAACTTGTATAAACAGGTAACACCAGGGGGCAGAGCTTACCAGAGGTAGAAAGGTGACCCAGAGGCAGATGGCAAGACCCCAACGGGGATGCGGTGAGGTGTACAAAAAAGTACCAGGTGATCAGTCACAAGGTCTTTAAAGACCAATAGCAATAGCATGTGCGGTGCATGCGCAGTGCGCTTGACAGGTCCCAGCAGATACAGCACAATCACAGGGTCACTCTGGACCAATAGAAGCGGCGCTTGCGTTACATGCGCATTGCGCTCGGCGGGTCCCGGCCATTACAGCACGGGACGACAAGCGTCACTGTACGCGTGAAGAGAGGGGGAAAATCACTGGGCGTGCACAGGAGGCAGAAAGACATCCGTCCAGGTGTGGGACACGGCAGGCAGCAGGGCGCACACGCACGGCCGCAAGAATAAATCATATGGCAATGTAAACCTATGTAAACTTATGCCTAGAACACAAACTGTGTGTGGTAACGGAAACCCTATATAGTGCATGTGCATTTCGCCAACACTGGGCTTCATCAGGACTCGCTATTGTGCTGCTGCGCACTCACTTCGTCCGCTTTCTCGACATTCATCCAAGAGAAGCGAGAAAGCAGCCATCATAGACATCGAAGGAACGGTGCTAGTATAGGAGGGGAATAGCTGTTATTCTCATTTTACAAGGGGGGACTACTTCAGTGAAAAAGGGGTTGTCCAAGTTAACCACATAGCTACTCCTTTGAGAATTCTACGTTGTCTTCTTTTGCTTTGCATTAGACAAAATTTCCATCTCAGTTTACATGATAAAATAATAGATTATGAAAAGTTGAAATGTGCAGGTCTCATTCATAGTTCAGTAAGTAGCACGGATGGGATTTGTTCTATGATTCTTCATTGCATTTCTGCTCCTCTAAGTAGAGCATGACAGCCCATTTTATCTGGTTGTATAGACTGGGTGACCTTCCCTGTGTCCTCCTTATTTCACCATCGCTGCATATTTATGTGCTCACAGGATGCATTAACCGCAGTTCCTGAAAGTAATGGACAGAAATACCGCCATGTTTAATTCTGCTGAAACGTTGGTTTATGCACAGAAATATTGATTGTGCTTATAAAAGCATGGAAACGCAAATAATAACGACTTCCAATCTATATGAATAGCTGAGTTGTTTATAAAGCATCTTCTCTATCTTTTTTTGAATGGAGTCAAATATTATAAGGGAATAGCTTAAAGAGGACCTGTCACCTCTTCTGACATGTCTTACATTGTAAGAAAAAATAGTAATTTCCATGAAAAAAACAATTCTGAAGCATTTTTCCTTTTAACGCTATGTTCTACTGGTTCAAAAGATATATACCATTGGAGTATGTAATGCCGGTAAAAAGAGAACGCCAGACATGGTGGTGCTCATCTGGGCAGCAATATTGTTAGGGGTCGAGTTCCCGCTTCTGCACAAGGGGAATCTCAAGCCGTCTCATCCGTCTCCGGCCGCAGTGGACTCTGCTCAGCTTAGACGTCGGTCCCGGCGTCTCGCCCAGTCTAACATTGTGCAGAGGATTACTGCTGCTCCTCCAGGTTCTGCTATTGTAGCCAGTACTGGTTAGCGGCAAGCAGACGTCTTTAGGACAAAGTCCTTGCTTTCCCCTTCTGAGCATGCCCAGAGTAAGATCTCTCATTGGAGATCAGGGGTCACATGCTCAGGTACTGCAGCAGCTCCTATTGGTCCACCAGGAAGGTCCTGAAACCACTTGTGTTCTGGAGCAGTTTCCTACTGGTCCTTATCTGGCAGGCACTGTAATTGCTACTATAAAAGGGTGGCATGGTCGTGCCGCCATGCGCTAGTAGCAATCACATTATATGCTTTGCGCCAGGGTGATCTTGCACGCATGTGTTAGGGCTCGGCTGAAATAAGCCCCTAGAATACCGGCTTCTCCGGTGAGGAGATTGTCTGATTGCGTTGCTGATTGCGTTACTACGGACTGCTGTCCGCACAGCAGTTGTCTGTGCATACCTGTGGAGTTAACAGGACACAGTCCATATCTCTGCGTTTACACCTTAGCGACTCTGTGAAGTAACAGAGTTCGCCATACTGCCATCCTACTAGCAGCAGGCTCTGCCTGCACGGTGGACCCCGGGCTGCGAACGCACTTATTATTTATATTTATTTTGTGCGTTCCGCCAGCCCTAACAAATATATTCGTCAAAAATGACAGGAAAAGAAAAAAATAAAGTGTCATTCACCCCTGGTGCAATATTTTATCTTCTTTTATTCAAAGTTAATGTGGGAATACAGACTGAAGATACTCAGACTGGGTTACAGTTGTTTCGCATCTAATTATGCTTCATCTGGCAAGATTAGGGCCAGATGAAGCGTAAGTAGATGCGAAACAACTGTAGCCCAGACTGTCTTTACTCTGTATTCCCACGTGATCTTACAATAAAAAAGCGTAAAATAGTATCCAGTGGTAAGTGCCACTTCTTTGTTTTCTTTTCTCATCATCTATGTGCTATCATTTCTGCTTTATTTGTCCAGAAATGTATGAACACATTGACAATTGAGTGTTACCAATTTGGCGTGTGTCCAATGTTCTCAGTGTAAAAACCAAGACAATCTTGTAGTTATAAAAAAAAAGTGCCTTGCCAAACCTATTCATGGCTGCATACATTATGAAAGCAAGAACATTAACATGTAAGGAGCTTTACTTAAAATATCATGTCAGAGAACTTCAGCAACCGATCTCAGGGCAGGATATCCATAAAGAGGTATAGTATCTTCATTCTTGGCATTAATGCTAGTCGAGGCCCATAAAGTATTCTCACATGTATTTTCTGCCAAGTCAGTCAGCTGATAATTTCCGACTTGTTCCCCTTTATGCACCATCCTCTACTCATTGTTAAGCTCTGCTCCCCAGAAGTCCAGAAGACTAAGATCTTGTCCATATGAGAAAACTCTTATAAGAGAGTTTCCATATCTTTCTGTGTTCCTGCAGACTTGATACGTAGGGTAGTTGGTTTATATTGAGGGTTTTTCTAGGTTTAATGTGCTGAGACTTTAAATGATCACCATCTTTTCAACTATGAATTAGTCAATAGTAAAAGTATTGCATGGCCTATAAGTCTCCTTACACTGGCAGGTCAAGCATGTCACTCTCCAAGAATAGAGGCTACCCCTTAGACCTCAGTCAGAGGCTTCCCATATAGCCAAATCAGATCTCTTATTTGCACTGAGGAGAGGCAGCACCCTGAAACACATGTCTGCAAATAGCGATTCTGGTTTGGCTTTTATCTTAAGTCATGTGGTAAGCCTCGTTAAAGTTTTGATATTGACTTTTAGGATTGCTACTTCCAATAGATTAGGTAGCACTAAAGTTCAAGTGATTCTTCCTCTCTGAAGAGGGAATTCAAATAAATAATTTCCCAGAGGAGAATTGCATGGCCTATAAGTCTCTTTACACTGGCATGGAAGGCATGTCACTCTCCACAAGGAGAGACGTTACCCCTTGGACCTCAAGAGTACAAACAAATATAAAAAAAAAACTTTATAATATATCTTATTACAGAAATATGTTTGACTCCCTATTTATGAGCCACTTCTTTTTTTGCCCACTCCCAATTAATCGTTTATTCAGAAATTCTGCTAATATCTGTCTTAAGATATGACATATTGCCAGATGACATAGGGATCAGATTAGAGCTGTCTATTACAGTTTAAGGTGAGGTAAGGGGGAATGTTGTGAACACTTTTAATCTGGCTTCTGAGTTTGGGCTCCCTCTGGTGGTTGCTGCTGGTAATGGAGCTGGTCTGGTTGACAGAAGTCTATCACCTGAAGAGGATGATTGGAGATCAGGTGTTACAGACTGGAAAGATTTAAATGAGCAGCCTTCCCTTAGCTGTTGCTGGTGATTTGGTTTTCTTCCTGAGCCTTTTTGAAGTCAGCTTGCTACCTGCTTTGTCCTGCATCTTTCAGATACGTTTTTTGTCTGTTTAATCTGTGGCATTTTTCCCTTTGTTTTTCTCTGCTTACTGCCTTGCTGGTGTGTGTTCAGCCAGGTTCCCTGTGGGGACCTGTGCTGGACTCTGTTTTCATTTGCCACAGCTTATGTCAGTCGTTTCAGTATTTCTAGTCCCCCATTTTTCAGTATCTGATTTTTTGTGTCCAGTTCGCACCAGAGTTCGGATTTAGTGGGGGAGAGGTTGTGTGGCCTCAGTATTTTTGTATATCAGACGTGTTGGAATTTTTCTTAGCGTTTTTGCTGGATTGCAGACAGTATCCTTTCCTGTTCTGTTCTATCTAGTCAGGTTTGGCCCTAGCATTTGCTTAATCTGTTTTCTGCCTGTGTTTGTGCCTCATCGGTCTCACCGGCAATATATGTTTGGGGGATATCTATTCCTTTTGGGCTCTACTCCGGGGCAGTTAGCTTTCCCCTTTCTCTCTTTAGGCTTAGTTAACTCTTTGGCTGTGTCGAGGCGTCTAGGGCATCGTAGGTACGTCCCAGCTAATTCTAGTTGTGTTGTCAGTTTAGGGGTCTGCAATCCGCTAAGTTACCAACCTCCCTGGGTGTCTGGTTGCTTAGCCTATTTTCCTATTATCCTCCTCGGTTACCGAATCATAACAAGTAAAGGAATATGGAGGAGCAGAGTGAGAGAAGCAGATTGATAGTGCTGCTTTCTTGTAAGTGTTTTATCACACCCCAATGTTGGACCGCTGCACTGCTCAGTAGTACTGTATAATGACTGTCATGTTGCTACTTCTGAAAACGTGCTATATAAAGATAAGAAGCAGAATTCCCTCATGTCTCAGTGTACTGTGTATGGGAGCTATAAAAGTAGCTAGTCTCTATCCACTAGCTCAGAGACAGCTGAACATTAGAGACAGAGAAGGAAAAGCTAGTGAAAAATTCACGATACAAGTTATATAACCGCTAAACATAATGTTATTCCTCATGTACACACATGAAAGCTTATTTTGAAAAGCCATCTGCAATTACAAATATGTGTTAAGATCTAAACAAGTGCGCTTTTCACTAACTTCTTTTTTCAACCTAAGACTTCTTTTTCATAAATTAGAATTTTCTGAACATGAGGTTCAATGTATTACATCCACTTCCATCTGAGTTCTGCATCATTTAGATGAATCGTGTCCAGTGAAACGATTAGGATAAGTCTCAAGTCATGGAGAGAACAGGTGAATCCGGAGCTTATTTCACTTGCAGTCATGCTGTCCTTAAGGCCATGTAAAAATAACATCCATCTTCCACTCCAAAATCAAAAAAAAATATGACTCAGCTTTTACGGGCGCAAAGAACATCTTAGTGAAAAACAAGATTTACCCATAGATAAGAGTCCATTTATTGCAAATGCCACAAAAGTGAATTCTCAATTCTACTACAAAGTTTAGTAGATACTAAAAAAAAAATTTGGGCAGATAACACTTTTTTGTTCTACAAAATATATGTGGACTTTGATGGTTAGTCTATATTTCTGTGAGTTTGTATTTATAATAAATTAGTAGTCCAATCTTAAACTTTAAAGTTTTGGGGGGAAATTATGTAAGAGAACACAAAGGCCTGCAGATATTCACATTTTTTTTAAGTTACAACAGCAGGTAAAAAGCTCCAGCTGCTGTAACTTAAAGGGAATCTTTCAGCAGGATCAACCCAGCTAAGCCGTCTATATGTTCATGCAGGTAACAGAAAGTTGAATAAAATGATATCTATGCTTCGATGTAATATTCCAAAGAAATCCACATATTTCTTAATATGTAAATAAGCTGTTAAGATCTATGGGTGGGACATAGATCTCATTGAGAGTCTATTGAGAGCCTATTTTAAATAAAAGGGGGCATTACCAGTGTTAGACATGTAGATGAGGAGAGCAGACTGTCAGTCATTTCATGTCTCACATCGATAATGCCCCCTTACATTTAAAATAGACTCTGGAGGCAAATTCTCGGGAAGATCTATGTCCAGCCCATAGATCTTAACAGCTCATTTACATATTAAGACAAATGAGGATTTTTATGGAATAAGAAATTGAATTACAGATATCAAGGCATCATTTTATTAAAAAAAAAAATGTATGACCTATATGCCCATATCAATGGCTTAGGAGTATTGATGCTAATGACAAATTCCCTTTAAAGAAGCAGAAAAGGAAGGAGAAGGTATCTTCTTCCTGTATCTTTCCTCCACATCTCCTATCCCTACCCCCTGTCTACCGCCCCTCCTTTAAATTAACTTATAGCATTTCCACCTAGATCTCTCTTTGACCCCAAGCCAAGAAGACCCTGGTACCTGCGAATGTTTGTAATTCAAATATGGCATGCAATTTTTGTATCATGTTTGCCCTGACACACTGAAGCAAGAAGATAGGAGATGCCTTCCACTTCTAAACCTTAAAAATATTTTTTGGTTTTCTATTGACAAAGAGTACTGACAACATAATTAGCATCAGAAGAAAGAAACATATAAGTAATAACATATATACAGTACAGACCAAAAGTTTGGACACACCTTC
>VIAB01002874.1:85721-98932 GCA_009801035.1 Oophaga pumilio | reverse complement strand
TGCGCAGCGCTAAAAAACGCAAGTGTGAAAGTAGCCTTAAGAAGTTTATTATTTAGAATTTTTGTGCATGCTAAAGGAAAAGAGTGACTTACTGCTTTAGTACTATGCATTATCATCACTATAGCCCTGTCACCCAAATTTACTGCACTGTTTTTAATGGATCCCATCAATTTATGAGCAATTTTCCCAGATGAAATATTTTAGAGAGGAATTATCACCAAATTTAGATGACCAATTTTACTCTTATTTTATTCCCACAGCTCCCCTAAGTATTCCTTTGTAATAGATCCTACCCTTCCTACCATTTTTCATAGTGGAGTCCTATATGCAGTAGTAAAGGTATACAGTATTATACGATATAAGCATAAAATCCATCTTATATTAGATTTAAATATAACTGCCTAACATTAAGTTACTATTATTATATATTTTAATAGTAGGTACACATGATAGTGATCAACCAGGATAAGGTTAAAATGTAAAATGAGCTAAGCTGAACTTCACTCTGGAGCCTTTTCACGGTGCCAGTATTGTCTAAATCATCGTCTAGCACCAGTGGGCAAATGTATTCATCTGATCAGGAATCACTCAGAGTTACGAAAAAAGTAAAAAACGAATAAACAACAAGAAAAACTGCTCTTAAAATATAGTGCCAGGAAGAGATAGAAAAGTCAACTGTTTCCTTCATACCAGAATTCCCCAACAAATACAGTCATGGCCAAAAGTTTTGAGAATGACACAAATATTAATTTTTACAAAGTCTACTGCTTCACTTTTTCTAATGGCAATTTGCATATACTCCAGAATGTTATAAAGAGTGATCAGCTTAACAGCAATTACTTGCAAAGTCAATATTTGGCTAGAAAATGAACTTTATCCCCCAAAACACATTTCAACATCATTGCAGCCCTGCCTTAAAAGGACCAGCTAACCTCTTTTCAGTGATTGCTCCATTAACACAGGTGTGGGTGTTGATGAGGACATGGCTGGAGATCAATCTGTCATGATTAAGTAAGAATGACACCACTGGACACTTTAAAAGGAGGCTGGTGCTTGGCATCATTGTTTCTCTTCTGTTAACCATGGTTATCTCTAAAGAAACACGTGCAGTCATCATTGCAATGCACAAAAATGGCCTAACATGGAAGAGTATCGCAGCTAGAAAGATTGCACCTCAGTCAACAATCTATCGCATCATCAAGAACTTCAAGGAGAGAGGTTCCATTGTTGCCAAAAAGGCTTCAGGGCGCCCAAGAAAGACCAGCAAGTGCCAGGACCGTCTCTTAAAAGTGTTTCAGCTGCGGGATCGGGCTACCAGCAGTGCAGAGCTTGCTCAGGAATGGCAGCAGGCAGGTGTGAGTGCATCTGCACGCACTGTGAGGCGGAGACTCTTGGAGCAAGGCCTGGTCTCAAGGAGGGCAGCAAAGAAGCCACTTCTCTCCAGAAAAAACTTCATGACAGACTGATATTCTGCAAAAGGTACAGGCAGTGGACTGCTGAGGACTGGGGTAAAGTTATTTTCTCTGATGAATCCCCTTTTCGATTGTTTGGGACATCAGGAAAACGCCTCATTCGGAGAAGACAAGGCGAGCGCTACCACCAGTCTTGTCTCATGCCAACTGTTAAGCATCCTGAAACCATTCATGTGTGGGGTTGCTTCTCAGCCAAGGGAATCGGCTCTCTCACAGCCTTGCCTAAAAACACAGCCATGAATAAAGAATGGTACCAGAATGTCCTCCAAGAGCAACTTCTCCCAACCCTCCAAGAGCAGTTTGGCGATCAGCAATGCCTTTTCCAGCATGATGGAGCACCTTGCCATAAAGCAAAGGTGACAACTAAATGGCTCAGGGAACAAAACATAGAGATTTTGGGTCCATGGCCTGAAAACTCCCCAGATCTTAATCCCATTGAGAACTTGTGGTCAATCATCAAGAGACGGGTGGACAAACAAAAACCTAAAAATTCTGACAAAATGAAAGCATTGATTGTGCAAGAATGGACTGCTATCAGTCAGGATTTGGTCCAGAAGTTGATTGAGAGCATGCCAAGGAAAATTGCAGAGGTCCTGAAAAAGAAGGGTCAACACTGCAAATATTGACTTGCTGCATTAATTCATTCTAACTGTCAATATAAGCTTTTGTTACTCATATGTTTGCAATTATTATATTTCTGTCTGTGATAAAAACATCTGTCAACACACACATAAAAACCAGAGGGCAGCAGATCATGTGAAAATATAATATTTGTGTCATTCTCAAAACTTATGGCCATGACTGTAGTCTCTGGGTCCTATGTATGTGACGTAGCCATCTGTTGACAGATGCAGATGCTATTGCAGTCTATTGTTACAGTGTCGGCATGATGTTAATAATACTTAAAATGGCTCCAAATCAAATCAGAAGTTGCTAATAGGTTTTCCAACTTATTTGTTTTAAAAACAACTAATCAGTAGTGATGACGAGCAAACATGCTGGGGTAAGGTGTTTTCTGACCATGCTCGGGTGCTAACCGAGTGTCTTCACATGCGACTCCAGGTCTCAGGGCTGTTCGACAGTCACAACGCATGCAGGGATTCCCTTTTAGGTACTGTAATCTCTGCACATACAGGTACGGGGACTTGATCATATTATTTGAGCATGCCGAAGCCGCTCGGTTAACACCCGAGCATGCTCAGGTAACCATGTTGGTTCATCACTAATAATCATCTAAAATAACAAAAGGAGTCATACTTTACTACTTCCATGTCACTTCAATGCCGATGCTCCCCTGGTTCCCCGCCGGTCTCTGTTCTTTTGACTCCAAAAAAGTTGACGTTAAAAGCAGCTCATTGACCTTGCACATTGTCATTTAGGCTGGTTTAGCACGTTTGGTATCAGAGATGACAGTGTCCATGTGTCCGTGTGTGTAATACTTGCAGCACACATGTGGCAACCATGTACCGCCTGTGTGCAGAATCAGTACCACATGGACGGGTGCCAGGGAGGAAACACTAAGGTAAGCACTAAGGTAAGCACTGTTCCCCAAACGCAGGTTTTTCATTTATTTTTCTATATATAGCACAAGCGGCGGCTGTTGAATACTCCCATCAGCCACTCCTGCTGTCACAGTTATTAGTGGCAGCAGTTGTAGGCTGATGGGAGTAATAGTCCCATCAGCTGCCACCTGCTGTCATTGTGATCACTTGAATACAACTCTCATCATTCTCTCCTGCTCGCACTAATCGCCGGCAGAGCAGGGGAGAATGATGAGAGCTGTGTTCAGCACCTGGCGCCGGGGAACAGCGCTTACTGTACTGTTGTTTCTCAGGCGCCGGTGCGTGTCACACAGATGACATCCATGTGTGTCATCCGAGTGCATGTGTGCAGGACTTTTTGTGGCTCTTGCTGACGGTAAAAAATGGACATGACAGCGCGTTTTGCCCACGGACACACGGTCCATGGAAACACACTGACATGTGCACAGACCCAGTCACTTGAATGGGTCTACGTGTCTCCGGTACATGTGAAAACTGTCACCACACGTATCGCAGACAGGGACGCGTGAAAAAAGCCCTTAGTCTGTAATCTACAAGTACATCCAGATCCTTCCCTGACTCTCCTAGTTTTACTCCTCCTAGAACAAAAGATGCCTGCACATTATTACTACCAAGATGCATAACTTACTTAATTGTATGTTTTATATATACAAAATTAAGAAATATTTGTATACCAACTGTGAAATAACACTATTGTATTTGAAAGTGGCTCATGACCTACATAAGATTGGAGATCTCAGCACTACAGGTTTCAATAGAAATCAATATAGCTGGCAGCCAGGAATAAAACTGCATGAAAACATTGAGATTTGAACAAGCAAATATGATATTTCTTGTACATCCTGAGGCACATAGCATGATCAGGTTTTTCCCTCATTCCCTACAAAAAAAATGTTTACATTTCCAATAAAATAATTGATTCGCCAGTAATACAATGTGTAAAAAATCAGGATTCAGGTTTCATTAACCAAATCGTATGGAAATGACAAGGACGGAATCCTATAGATTCATATACTGGAAGCTGAATATTAATGAATAGGAAAAGCCGACACTCCGTCCTTCTTGAGAAACTCAGTCTCTTTTGTAATTTTTTGATCCATGTACTAAGACCACTAAACCACTAAGACCACTAAACCACAAATCCTCAAACATCTGACACAATTCGCAAGAACACTTCCTTATTCAGACCTATGAATAAGGAAATGTTTTCCGAAACGCGTCAGTGTTTGAGGATTTGTGTTTCAATGGTCTTAACACATGGAATAAAATTTACAATAGACACACAGGTTCTCACGGAGGACGGAGTGCCGGCTTTTCCTATTTATTGATATCAATATGCTTTGCTCGAGCTGCTGAGCACCCTGGATGAATTGATTTTAGGTGTGGTGAGCCATTTTGGCTTTTTTGTGTTGGAAGCTGCATGTGTTCCAATTTTGTATAAAACTAAAACCAATTTTCTTCTATTCTATCTCCACAGCAAATATCCTGACGGTGATCATCTTATCTCAGCTTGTGGCCAGAAGACAAAAGTCCTCCTACAATTATCTCTTGGCCTTGGCTGCAGCGGACATCATGGTACTTTTCTTCATTGTGTTTGTGGACTTTCTTTTAGAAGACTTCATCCTTAACAAACAGATGCCTCAAGTACTGAACAAGTTGATTGAAGTCTTGGAGTTTTCTTCCATCCATACATCCATTTGGATTACGGTCCCGTTAACCATCGATCGATATATAGCAGTTTGCCACCCTCTGAAATATCATACTGTTTCCTTCCCAGCTCGTACAAGGAAAGTCATTGTAAGTGTGTACATCACTTGCTTTTTGACTAGCATCCCCTACTATTGGTGGCCCAACATATGGACCGAGGATTACACAAGCACATCTCTACATCACATCCTTATCTGGATACATTGTTTCACAGTCTACTTGGTTCCATGTTCCATTTTCTTTGTCCTGAATTCCATCATTGTCTACAAGCTCCGTAGGAAAAGCAACTTTCGACTTCGAGGATACTCCACTGGAAAAACCACTGCTATTTTGTTTACAATAACATCCATCTTTGCCATCCTTTGGGCACCACGAATAATTATGATACTTTACCATCTCTATGTATCTCCTATAGACAATAGTTGGCTTGTACACATAGTAACGGACATCGCCAACATGTTAGCCCTTCTAAACACTGCAATTAATTTCTTTCTCTATTGCTTTATAAGTAAAAGATTTCGCACAATGGCCGCCGGGACACTCAAGGCATTTTTCAAGTGCCAAAAACAGCCGGTTCAGTTTTATACAAATTATAACTTCTCTATAACTAGTAGCCCTTGGATTTCACCTGCCAATTCTCACTGTATTAAAATGTTCGTCTATCAGTATGACAAGAACGGTAAACCGGTGAAAGTCTCGCCTTGACGCGCTGACGTAATTGTTGGTTTGAGGATATAGCTGATTGAAAAAGCTTGTTACAATTGTTTTTTTTCTCTCAAGTGCGTAGGCGCTTTCCAAAGGCCATATCATTTGACGTCACCGTGGCAGAAAACGCGTGAGTGACGGTTGAATCGATCTTGAGATCCGGTACGAGGCTAAGGGCACTAAGTGGAATGTTTGTTTGAAGCCCAGCATTACTCCAGTAGATTAAGTGACAGGAGTTTGATGGCTTCACTTTACTTGCAGAATTATTTAGATTTATGCCATTTACATGATACAACGTGCAATACAACGTTCTCGAGACTTCTCGAAAGGACACTCGATGGTGCTTAGTTTAACCAATAAATCTATAGAGTTAACAGCTACTTTCCTATATTCTATCTAACCAGGTGAATATTTGGAATTAGAAATATTAGTTAGCTATGTGATCTTGCATTAAAAGATGTTACACTGATATAGCAACTAGAACATATGCTGTAAACCCACTGGAATGTTTCTATAGAATAATTAATGTTTTAGTATATTGCATTTGGCAGCTTTTTGTTGATATGTCGGATGTGACAGTGTGTTTTGTGTATGCTTTGACCTGCTACTTATGCTGTACAATACCCAATGTAAGTTATGTGTGCATACGACCTGCAGAAAATATTCAGCAGTGCAATCATCTGTACATTTTATCGACTTGAATTATTCATGAAGGTATTATTTAAAACAAAGGGGGGAAAAAAGGACATTTACTTCAGCGCAATCCATTAATGTTGCCGCACTTTTCATTACTTCCTCTGGTGCATACACAGAACAATTTCGACTGGTTGTTAAACATGCCTTAGTAAGGTCAAAATCAATCTCTTTCTCTTTAATAGTGATTTGCAAAAAACACAAGCACAACGAGCAAAAATGAGTTGTTTTTTTTTCCACTGAGAACAATCTGCAATATCTATTCTAGGTGTATTTCTAGGATTATATTTTTTTTACTATTCTTATTATTATAAGCTGAAACATAAGGGCTCAGTATGATCTTAGCCCTGAAAGTCAAGCAGCCACAATTAATTTGCACATTTTTCTTTGAAAGTAAGATTTAATATGTGCATATTGCATTTGTTTTAAAAAAAAATACTTTTGACATTTCTTTCTTTTTGGTTTTCACCTGTGGACAATACGTCGATGATTGCTTTTCTAGATATACAGTATATTAGTTTGTTATGAAGTAAACATAAAAGAAGAGTAAACATAAAAAAGGTTGGAAAATACTGCTATAGGCCTTACTTTATAGCTACATTATAGGCCTTACTTGTGCTATAGGCCTTACAGTACCTTATGTGCACTCTATAGGCTTTACCATGTAGGCCTTACATGACTGTATCGGCATACTCTGCCTTATACTTTATTTTTTTCACTTATATTATTGATTTGAGCTCTTTTCACCTTTTGCTCTTTACCAGCCACATATTTTTTTTACTTACAACCAAATGTTTTTTGGGCAACACAATTTGCTAATTTAATATTTATGGGAGCCTTATTTTAACCCTATTGCAACTTTAATGTACTTCTGTATATTCTTAATGTTTTTTACAATTTTAGTTATTTGTGGGCACACCGTGAAGAGAAAATTAGCGCTGTAAGTTTCAACGGTTATTATTACTTGCGTTATAGCTTTAGTACATTGTATGTGCTGCAAACCAAAATAGTGAAATGCACTTTGAAATATGTAGTTGAGAAGCCACTGGTAATGTATTTGTTGTGGATGTCAGATAATTTAACAATTCTTAAATTGACTGTTCAGTCATGAGTTTTAACAAGTTGTGTAAGGCAGTATTAATAGGGAGGAGCTGCTATTATTTTTTTTTCTTGAACACTTGCACCTTCTTTGTGTTTTAGCTCATCCATTAGGGCAGAGTTGTGATCTGTGACTACAGTCTTAGCTGCAGTGCCTACAGAGAGCCTGCAATAGTCTGAGACACACCCCCTGTGTTATGATTGGTTCAGGATGCTGTTCTCTGCCTCCTGACTGAAGCACTGGCTTCTCTGATTGGCTGATGTATCTAAACACAAGCTCACAGTGCACTGAAGGCTAAAATGATAATAAGGGGACAATTAAACTGCCTGGGAAGATAAATGTCACATATCACTTTACTAATTTTATGTCCACAAACATGTTCTAGCTGGTAAGTCCTGATGTAAAATGTAGAGAGAAGCGTGGAAGAGGATTCAGCAACTGCAAAAATTAGGTAAGTGAAAACATCACATTATTTAGATCATTAAAAGCAAGGGAAAAATAAAATTATAATGAATGAGAATAAAGCGAGAGATCTATGCGTTTCGAACAGCTTGTCACTCGAAACGCGTAGAGCCAGTGTCTCACTCTTTTTTCTCATTCATTATGATTTTATTTTTTCCTTGGTTTGAATGTTCTAAAAGAATGTGATGTTTTAACTTACCTCATTTTTGCTGTTGCTGAATCCTCTTCCACGCTTCTCTCTACATTTTATGTCAGGACATACCAGCTAGAACATGTTTGTGGACATAAAATCCACACTTTTCTCTATGCTGCTTATCACCTGAGGTCTCCATGCTCCACACCCATTATGGAAAACCTCCTAAACCGGTGAGCTGATGTTTTCGCTTTTTTTCTTACCGACATAAAATGCTTGCTTCCAATGGGCATCGGTACTATGAAAGTATACACATAAAAATTGTGAGTGGCATTGAAATACTGGCAATAATACATTTTGCAAAAATATACCCACCCATGTAAGTAACATATTGTCTACCGTAATTATAACATCAGCATCTCACCTTCAGCAGCAAACAAGTGTATGTAACATTTCCCCCCATGAGTGCAAGCGAATCGTCGCACCCATGTCCTTCACGGATGGAATATAAGCTATTCGACAGCGTTATAGGGGCCGTATTTAGGTATGAGAATGTGAATGTTATCTAGATGTAAATACTTATCACATTCAGTGCAATATATCTCTGCACTGCCGACAAGTTTTGTAAACCGTATAACCTAGTAATTATAAAATGATGTATCTATACTTTAATTTGATTCTGTATGAAATAGGAACGTAAAAAAAAAATAAAGTTACTATATGATGTGCAATTTTAACCGAGATGGAATGCAGTCTTATAAAAACCTTGATTAGTCTATATTTCTTTCTTCTTACAGATTTCATAGATACATTTTTTGGTATTGAATATATTTAAGTGTTTTAAATTGTTTTTGTTTTTTCGAGGATTTTAGCTTGAAAACTTTCTCCTTAGAGACTCTTTTATTAACTTCAGGGAATTTAGGGCTTAAGTATGTTGCCTGTTTTCACTTGTGCGAGCTTAGTAGTATGTATGGAACTACAATAAAAATTTACTTTTCTAATATACATTGAGTAATGGTTGTTTTATTTCCTTATAATTAACAGGAGATCCTGCTTCAGATATTATAAAGCGGTTTATCTGTAAGTTAGTTGGAGACTCTCCCCTGCTCCAGAGGTCATCGCATGACTACGAATTACAAGGACATTGATTTCAATGAAAACTGGTTGAGTTAGGCATGTATGGTAACTGTGGGATACGACTACACACAGGATTTGTTTGTAGTCTGTAACTATGGAAACGCATGAGCCTTCAAACGATCTGCATACACAAAAGTGGAACATTTTTAATCAAAAATATTTTCGAAGATTCTCTATAGAATAATTCTATTTTAGAAGCACTGGGGCAAAAAACATTTTTTTTTACAAATGTGTAAATTACACTTAAATTGGGGACCATATTCCATGATCTATCAATGCCAGGCAGACCCCATATAGATCAGGTGTACAACATAGAAGGGTTTTTCTAAAGAATAAATCATAAAAAATGGCTGAAACTATTAATGGAGTTGGACAACTTTCGGGAGCAATTTTTCTTTTTTACTTAAATATTGGTATTTTGGATTAAAAAAAAAAATTACATTTAGTTTTGTACCATTTGGCTTTTACAGGCTTATTGTTTCTCGGCAAGGCTAGGATCACACAATCTGAGAGAACTGGGCCAAATGAGACTCTGATGAGAGTTTGATGAGAGTGTGAACATAGTTTGATCTGATTCTCTCGGATGAGGAGAAGATGGAGAAAAAATTCTCCATCTTCTCCGTTCTGTGAGGCCACGGAAATCCGTGTGCAGTCTGATGTTTCCCAATCACTCACTGACTTGCATGGCCAAGTGCGATCTAAATATCGATGCAACTCGGACATGCTGCAATTTCGTTCCTTGGACAGACTCTGAGGAAAAAATCAGACGGATGCATGGCGCCATAGAACAACATTGGTCCGAGTGCGATCCAATGTTTTGTCAGATCGCACTCGGACTGAAAATATGGTCGTGTTCACAAGCCCTATGTTAGGCCTTCAATGTTAAAGTCCCGGACAAGCCCTATAGGGGTCATGCGCATAACTGTAAGAGATTATCTGTGACTTTAACATTGATAGCCTCTGCTCTGTATTTTAGGTTCAAGTGTGATCTGGCAAAACATCAGATCACGCTCAGACCAATGTTATTCTATGGGGCAGTACACATGTCTTATAGTTTCCTCAGACCAAGCTTGGCCATACAAGTCAATGAGTGTGTGGAAAAAAAAATAACACTGTGCTCATATGACATCTGAGTGCAGTTCAATTTTCAAGGGCAGGCATGTAATACCCCATTGTGGCCACTAAATGGATGATGAAGCTGTGCAGTGAAGCTCCACAACTAAGCACGCAACAGCAGATCGCTGGGGAAGCTACGACCAATAGACATTGATGACGTATGCTAAGGAATGGCCAATAATAATAAAGTCCAAGACAACCCTTCTAATTTAGTTTGCGACCATAAATCAGCTGAAGGATCCCAGAGAAAAAAACATATAAAAGAGTTACAAACTTTCCTGTAAGACTACCTGAGAGTCAGCGAGCTCATTCTGACAAAGAGCTCGGCCAACTTTCTCTTTTTACTGCAGCTTTCCTCACAAACTGGCCAGCACTTCTGTCCATACAATGGCTGCTGGTGGAGGAACATGTGACCAAATCTGTAGATGAACCTCGTCCAATAGAAAAGCAGATTCTCTACGAGGTCTTTTGCAATTGGAGGAGACTGATGGACAGGTCTGGTCACATGCTCCTCCACCAGCGGCCATTGTAAGTCAGAAGTGCTGGTCAGTGTATGAGGGAAACTGCGCTAACAAGAGAAAGTGTCTGATACATCACTGAGAATAAGTCAGAGAGCTTGTTTGACAGTTAAATAAGAAAGTCTGTTACTCTTATTTATCTGCCTTTTTAAGGGCTCCTCTCAGCTAATTTATGGCCACAGACCCCATTAAAGGTGAAGGTACAGAAAAATAAAGAGAAAATGGCGCAAAATTTGTAATGAAATCCAATTTCAAAATTGATTTTAGCCCTAAAAATATATGGACTTTCATGGTTATTCTATATTTATATGTCTATGTAAATATAAAAATGTAATACTCCAATCTTAAACTTACATTTTTTTGGAAATGTGTAATAGAACACAAAGGAGCTTCTTACATTCAGAATTTCTTTTTTGAAATCATTGCTCTATTTACAACAGTAAGTAAAACGCTCCGTCTGCTGTAACGTAATGTCAGCAGAATCAATCCTCATAAGCCATCTATATGGGCATGAAGGTCATAAGAAGCGGAACAAAATGACACCTTGATATCTCTTATAAGATCTCTTATTCCAGAAAAATCCACATTTTTCTTATACAGCTGTGTGAAAAAGTGTTTGCACCCTTCCTGATTTCCTATTCTTTTGCATGTTTGTCACACTTAAATGTTTTAGATCACCAAACAAATTTTAATATTAGAGAAAGATAACACAAATAAATACAAAATGCAGCTCTTAAATGAAGGTCTTTATTATTAAGGTAAAAAGAAATCCAAATCTACAGGGTTCTGTGTGAAAAAATGACCCCTCAAAAACAACAATTAACTGTTGTTTATCACATCTTTGGAAAGCTGAGTTCATATACCCTAGCCACACCCAGGCCTGACTACTGCCACATCTGTTCTCGATCTAGAAATCACTTAAATAGGACCTGCCTGACAAAGTGGTGTAGACCAAAAGATCCTCAAATCTAGACATCATGTCGTTATTCAAAGAAATTCAGGAACAAATGTGAAACAAAGTAATTGAGATCTATTAGTCTGTAAAAGGTTATAAAGAAATTTCTAAAGCTTTGGGACTCCAGTTAACCACAGTGAGAGCCATTATCCACAAATGGTGAAAACATGGAACACTGGTGAACCTTCCCAGGAGTGGCCGGCCTATCAAAATTACCCCAAGAGCGCAGCAATGAGTCATCCAAGAGGTCACAAAAGACCCCACAACAACATCCAAAGAACTGCAGTCATCACTTGCATCAGTTAAAGTCAGTGTTGATGACTCCGTCATAAGAAAGAGACAGTGCAAAATTGGCCAGCATGGCAGAGTTCCAAGACGAAAACCACTGCTGAGAAATAAAAACATAATTGCTCTTCTCAGTTTTGCCAGAAAACATTTTGATGTTCCCAAAGACTTTTGGGACAATTCTCTGTGGACTGACAAGACAAAAGTTTAACTTTTTGGGAGTTGTACTATTACATTTGGAGTAGAAGTAACAGAGTATTTCAGAAAAGAAGCATCATTCGAACAGTAAAATATGGTGGTGGTAGTGTGATGGTCTGGGGTTATTTTGCTGCTTCAGACCCTGGTAGACTTGCTGAGATATATAAAACCATGAATTCTGCTGTCTACCAAAAAATCCTGAAGGAGAATGTCCGGCCATCTGTTCGTGACCTCAAACTGAAGCGCACTTGCGTTATGCAATGGGACAATGATCCCAAACACACCAGCAAATCCACCTCTGAATGGCTTAAGAAGAACAAAATTAAGACTTTGGAGTGGCCTAGTCAAAGTCCTGACCTAAATCCAATTGAAATGCTGTGGCATGACCTTAAAAAGGCGCTTCATGCTCGGAAATCCTCCAGTGTTGCTGAATTACAAAAAAAATTCTCCATCTTCTCTTTTCTGTCAGTCCGGCTGAGTATGATACAATCCAACTTGGGCATGTTGAGATTTTTTTCTTTGGACCGACCCAAAGAATAAAGTCGTCTAATATCAGACATACGCACTGTCTCACTGAATAACATGGGGAGCGAGTGCTATCCGTCAAAATGGATATTATTATTGTGCACAATTATGATATCCATGTGCACAGATTATTTTATTGCTTCTTTTTTATAGTTTGTTACCATGAAAACACCTACTGTATGTCTGGACAGGAACTGTACACAGAAAACGGGAGAGTATTCTAAACAAAGTCTAATTGGACTGTTGGTTACGATTTTCTTTTATCCGCTTTGGAGCAATAAAAATGATTGCAAATGTAGACCTAACCTTTAACATGCATAGCAAGTGTAGATTGTGTCATGAGTCCCAATATGTTTGCAGCTAGTAACGAGAAAGTCATTACAAATTAATTAACAATGAGCCAGGCATGAATATTAAGTTCTTGTTGCCTATAGCAACCAATTAGATTCTGATTTCCACTGTATGCAACACAACCGTTTTTTTCTCTAAAGCAATTTTCATACATGGTTCCCAAAGTTTATTATAGGAATTGTGTATGCATTTTCACGTGTCGGGCGCCTCGGGATAAGGCAACAAGTTCAGCATTCTAATTACATTAATACAAAGAAGAAATAAATCACTCGAGAAGTCGCAGTTCAACTGCA
>VIAB01002873.1:155458-166372 GCA_009801035.1 Oophaga pumilio | reverse complement strand
GCCCCACATAATGCTTCTCTGTCAATTCTATCTGATACAATTAAGTTTCCATTGTCTATATTGATATTGAAATATTGCTTTGCATGGCGAGAAACGATCTGAAATTGTCTAAAAGCAAGTTCCTTGACATCCAGCCCTAGATCTTTTGCCACATTCCCAACAATAGTTCCCTTTTTCTGCTCTTCAGGTATGGAATATTGTAGCTGGCCTAAGACATCAGTGAAGCAAAATAAAGAGAAGTAGAATAATACTTGCCATATTGTCCATTGTGCCCCTCTGCATCTTGTTTTATCTCTCATTATTAGAAATACAAGCTCTTTGTTTAAATAAAATAATCTAAAAATTAGATTCCAAGAATTCTTGAGACACAGAGAAGGGTAAATCAAATGGCTTGATGTGCTGAAGATTTCATGTAGGATTTTCTGGAGATCTGTGCTGTGAGGCTGCATTAGCTCCCTTATTCAGCTTGAACAGAAAATACTACAGTCTAATGGCGCCACTCAGAGTTTAAACTGAGGTACTGCAAGTAACTGGCTAAAATCATGTACGTTTTAAAAAACTTTATATTCCTCATGAAATAAAGATTCTAGATTGACACTGGGATATTTCCGTTACTTTTGTCAAAAGGTCATATCCCTCAGCATGCATTGAGGAATACTAGACTGTGTAGAGACACACTTAAATTCTTTGAAGGCTATCATCTTAGAAAAAATATTGGTGTAAGAATTTACAGAAGTCATAATGGTTATTCAAGGAACTTTAAAGTCAGAACATCATTTTTTTAATCAAAAACTTGCCCTCTTCCTATTTTGCTCTTTGTGGCTGTCTTGTCTTGGCTCTGTTTAAAAGGAACTTGACAGGTCCTCCATGCTCTTCAGCCCACCAGCATTAGTCTCTTAGTTGTTAAATACCCTGCCTTACCACCTAGAACAATGTTTTAAAAAAGGCTTTATAAACTTTGCATTTCACAAGCTAATTAGGGCTTTGACTAGTCGATGGGGTGTTTTTCCAGAAGCGGGGGAGATGTCTTCCAGACATACGCGGTGCACCAACAAAGCCACGTGCAAGTTTTGCAGAGAACTGGCGATGACTCCGACTCAGGCAAAGCATATTATCACGGCCACAGAGGCGTGATAACATGCATTGAGGGCCGACTAGTCTGGGGAAATAAATGTCTCATCGACTATTCAAAGCTTTAATTAGAATATAAAGAGCAAAGTTTATAAAGCCTTTTTTTAAACATGGGTCTAGGTGTTAAACACTATAGAGGGCTGGTTAGGGTGGATGCAAGTCAACAAATAGGCTAATGCTGGTGAGTTAGAAGGCATTAGGGACATATCAGGTTACCTTTATTCTGCACTTTTTCTTTCTCTTACCACTTTTCCTAAATGTATCATTTCTGTCTCCTTGCTTGCTAAGTGGGTGAACTATGTGACCTGAGTCAATTAAATGTCCCACACTGTTTGTCAACTCTTTCTTGTGCATTTTTTGTAATAAAGCATTAAATGAGAAAATGCAGTTCAATCTTCCTCCCCCACTTGCTCTCTTCTATTTACTGTTCACTAAACATATTTTGTGATGACTGTGGAGGTTTATGAACATAAGTAAATAGGGAAAAGGGATTGAACTCCTTTACGACATGCGCCGTACAGTACATGTTTAGCAAATGTCGGGTCTCTCCCTTTGATACAGGCCCAAATCTTTTCCAGCACACGTCAGCTGATTTTATCAGAAGCAAGCCAAAAACCCTTATTTCCTCCCAGTAGCCAGGCTTTCAGTGCGGCGGCCAGGGTGTTTTAGAATACTATTAATCCACAGATTGGCCCCGTATTTGCAGTATAATAGTATTTTTTTTTACACGACAGTACCCTTTAAACCACTCATTGCTGAATTGTAAAGCACTGCAGAATATGTTGATGCTGTATAAATAAGATTTGTATTATATTATTGCTTCAAATAGTCTGGTATTACAGTCCTGCTCATCTTTATTGGCACCCATAACGCGTAAGTACATAATGTGGAATATCTCCTGAAAAAATGAATCAAGTGAAAGAGTTTTCTTGTATAGAGCACTCGTGTTAAACGCAAAAGAGCAAATGTTAAACAATAATTTAAAACAAAAAAAATTAGGAGGGAAACATAGAAAAACTTAAAGCTTCCTGTGACACTGGTGTTGGCATCCTTTACATTAAATTGGTATGGAAACATATTTTGCATCCGGTAAATCACAAATGAGAATCACCTGTGATTAATTGTCGGTGCCCATGTGACATGAACTAGCCAATGAATGATGACATCTGTGTTTTAAAATGCTACATGGTAGGCCCTGTTCCTTTGTCACAATGAACATCAGAACTGCTATTATTAGCAAACAAAAGACCTACAAAGCATGTAAGACCATCTGCAAAGACTTTGGTATCCCAGTTTCAACAGTGCACAATGTTATTAAGAAGTATAGCAAACATGGAAGAGTCAAGAACCTCCCTGGACGTGAGGGAAAGAGGAATATTGACAAGAGATGACTTTGTAGGTTGGTG
The DNA here is from genome assembly GCA_009801035.1 of Oophaga pumilio. Classification (NCBI taxonomy): domain Eukaryota; kingdom Metazoa; phylum Chordata; class Amphibia; order Anura; family Dendrobatidae; genus Oophaga; species Oophaga pumilio. The sequence continues at coordinate 163,835 of VIAB01002873.1, read as the reverse complement.
CAATTGGTGTAAAACACCACGTTAAACATCCAAAGACCTGAAAGTCAACCTGGAACAGTCTGGGGGTCATGATTTCAACAAGTACCATACGCCGCACATTAAACCAAGCAGAGCTTTATGGGCAATTGCCAAGGATGAAACCATTGCTGAAGAAAAGACATAAAAAGGAACGACTGATCGATGCCAAAGAATACCTTAACAAACCACAGTCCTTCTGGGAAAATGTTCTATGGACAGATGAAACAGAAATAGAGTTTTTTGGCAATGCTAAGCAATAGTTTGTTTACAGACGGCACAATGAAGATTATAAGCAAAAGTACACCCTACCAACAGTTAAGCATGGAGGAAAATTCATAATGCTGTGGGGTTGCTTTGCTGTATCTGGTACTGGAGGAATTGACCATATCACAGGAATCATGAAATCAGAGAACTATCATGAGATTTTAAAGCTTAATATCCAACCCAGTGTAAGCAACTTGGTTTGAGTCTAAGGTCATGGGTCCTCTAGCAAGACAATGACCCAAAGCACACATCCAAAAGTACATAGGAATGGTTGAAAAAGAAAAAAATGACTGTTTTAATATGGCCAGCAATGATTCCTGACCTTCATCCCATTGAAAATATTTGGAGTGAGCAGAAATCTGACATTGGGAAAAAGATCACTGCAAACATTCAACTTGAACAAAGTTGAATGTTGAATGCAGCTTCAACAAACTGCAAAGGAAGAGTGGGAAAAAATACTAGCTGACAAGTGCAAGATGCTTAGAGATGGATACAAGAAATGTTTGGAGGCTGTCATCAATGTCAAAGGATGTGCAACCAAGTATTAATTAGGGGAGCCTTCATTGCTGCACATGCTGTTTATTCTGATTCATCTTTGAAACTGCAACATGTTAAGGGTATGCCACACTAAACAACATCGCTAACGGGATAGCTAAAAAACGTCACTATTTAGTGATTCCGTTAGCGATGTTGTTGTGTGCGGCATCTGTCAGCGACGAGCTCCCTGCTGAGATCCTGCTGTGATCTCGCTCGTCGCTGGAATCGTTCCGGACCCTATTTTATCGTCGGCGCTCCCGCTGGGTAAGTATTATCGCTGTGTGGCACCTTTTCTTAGCGATTTAGCGGTACTTTTGTACCGCTAAAGTCGTTAAGGAGATCGCTAACCGCGATAGCGTCCTTAACGATATCGCTAAGTTAAGCCGCACTCAGCGATATATAAACAATCCCGCTAGCGATCGCATTAGTATGCGTCGTTATCGCTAGCGGGATTGTTTAGTGTGGCAGTACCTTTAGTTGAAAATCAATGTTTTATTGTTGTGTTACTTTGGACCATTAATTAACAAATCCTGAGAATATAACTTTTGTACAGTTCCATTTATTTCTAAATATACTGTACATTCTATGAAAAAAATGAAGGGGTGTCCATAATGGTGACCAGCACGGTAGACTTGTTGTGTACACAAGACACATGATTACAACAGCCAGTTATGTGTGCTCGATATTGAGAAGTGATTCTACTGCAAGGAGTTTGCATGTTCTCCCCGTGTTTGTGTGGGTTTCCTCCGGGTTCTCCGGTTTCTTCCCACATTCCAAAAACATACAGATAGGGAATCTAGATTGTGAGCCCCTTCGGGGACAGCGACGCTAATGTGTGCAAACTGTAAAGCGCTGCGGAATATGTTAGCGCTATATAAAAATAAAGATTATTATTATTATTACCTAGTTTTTCTGGCCCCATTCTATTTGGTAAAGGCAAATGGCCTTATTTAAACATTTCTATTTTATTTCTTTTTTTAAGAAAAAGCTACATAATTCTGAAACTTAAACACAAGTGTTCACCTAATGGAGTATCCGTTTTGACACATGCACATAGCCTTAACACTTCACATATATAATTCTATATACATATAACACTTTATATCTATGTACAACTACAGTTGGTCAAGTACTTGGTGCACTTTTCGTACCTATTGGAGTGTGTGCATTATGTGAAATAATTTGTTGAGCCCTATTCATTGCTCCAATAGTCTAACATTGAAAGTGTAATATGAATAATATATAGTACAGGATGTGATAAAGTAAGGTATAGTACAAGTACTGTTGGTATAGTGCTTAGATAGGGAAGTTCTGCCCAGCAACAGATAACAAGGTAAGTGAGATAGGGAACTAGCCCACAGTGGGAGGTGATAGTGCAAGGGAAAGCTGACTACTTCCTGATAGTTAGTCAGATAGGAGTTAGAGCTTGGAGAGTAACAACAATGCAGTGCTAATAAGGGAAGAACCACACCTAAGAAAAGACTGGAGCGAGGAATAGCGAGATCCTAAAGGGATATGTGTTGAAGAGACAGTGTGGCCTTCCTCATTAAAGGGGTCCTTGCATAGGACCATGTGTCACGAGAAACGTGAGAGTTTGCTAGTGCTGAACTTAACGGACCGAAAGAGGACTAAGGAAACTTTCACACATCAGTTTTTTGCCATCAGTCACAATCTGTTGGCTAGCGGATCCGGCGAAAAAATGGATCCATCGCATCATTTTTTTCATCCATTTCTTCCGTTTTTCAAAAGCCGGCAATTCAGTACACTGTACAGTAAAATCACACTGACATGTTTAATAAAGAATCGAAAGAATAGTTACTGTATATACACATAGAATACATATATTTGTACTGTATACATGTCATCGAGACATATATATATATACATATTTATAGTTCATAGAGTTCTGCATGAATTTACTGAAGCCGGCAATTAAACAGTTCAACTTTTTTGTCTTGAGAAAATTGAGGATATTTTTTGAATGGCTTGATTATTAACTTAAGAGGTGGCCCTGTTCTGAAAGATTCCTCCTTGCGAAATAATGCATGTTTACTAGGGATGATAAAATAGCTTTGGATAAGACCTATAGCGCTTACTGAATAGCTGCATCGGGAACTCAAATATCCGGAGCGCTCTCGATAATCAGCTGTTCGGATCCACAGCTGCATGTGTCGCGACTGTGTGATAGTCACAAAACATGTATGGAGAGCCCAATGCATGTGTTGTGACTGTCACACAGCCGTGACACATACAGCTGCAGCGCTGAACAGCTGATTATTAGGAGTGCTCCAGATATCCGGGTTCCCAATGCAGCTATTTGGTAAGTGCTATAACTATTTGGATAAGCTTTTAACCAAAGCTATTTGCTCATCCCTAATGTTTACCAGATAATGTAATTTACATGAAAAATTCATGGCTGGAAAAAAAGCTATCACCTGATAACCAAAGGAAGACCCATCAGACTACCAAATTTTTTTTTAATCTAATTTAAAAACAATAGTCTACCCTGAAAGCCAGACCCCAAACCACACCAAGGCTTATCACAGCCTGTGTGCAGGTTTGATCTCCTCCTCACTCCTCCGGTTCAGCACTATCTGCCTGCACTTTTACAGCTTTTATTTGACTTGTCATTTCACTCTCCCAGCTTCTTCAGCTCTCAACCAATGTGCCTAGACAGCTGTTATATAATCTGTCAAAGTCCAGGCAGACAGTGCAAAAGAAGAGTAAGAGGTGATGTCAAACCTTCACATAGACTGTGATACCCCTTGGTCAGGGGCTGGATTGGATAAGCACATTGATGAAATCAATGCCCCCAGATAATTTATATAGCACCCCATGGTACGTAGGTAGCACTCAGGAGCAATAGCAGTGCTAAGCTGTGAAGACACAGTGAGTAGTAGTAAAATCACATGAAGACACATATAAGATCCTGGCAGAGTTATACGAGCCTTTAGAGTTTTAGACACAACATAAATTGAAATACATTTTTATTTCCCCAAAGAACCCCTTTAAGTAATTGCATGAAAGACATAAAAATAGTCCTGCCTAGGAATGCGCATAGCTAAGCAGCTGTCTGGTGTTCACTGGAGCTCCTGCTGGTGGAGACAGGCTGGACTGCGGGTAGCCACCAGGAACCATTCCTAGGCAGTCGCTGTACTGCATATGCCGATCCCAGGGGTTGTGTTCACTGATTCAGACTTTGGCTACATTCAAACTGAGCTGATTTAGAGACTGGTTTTAGGAATCTGAATACAGAGGATACTAGGATAGGCAGACATACAGACACATGGGTCTCAGAAACTTGTAATGACACCGGCCACACACGCCCTGGGGGCCGAGGTTCAGGTATTGGTCAAACTAGGACCAGTGACTTTAGGTTTAGGACTGGTCGCACATAGATAAGATTCAGGAACTGGCCACAATAGGACCATGGACTTTGAGTTCAGAACTGGCCGCAAAAGGACCAGGCTGAGGGCATTTTACTATGTGCACACGCTGCCCCTTAAAGACAATGCAGCATGCACATGCACAGAGAGGGAAGGAGGAGCGCGAGGACGCTGCTGCGGCTGGGGCAGTGAGTATGCTGGCATCCCCGCATAGAGTGAGGAGAAGAACCATGAGGGGGCACCATTGAGATCATTTTATCATCACAAAATTAGTACTCACCATATAACAAATATCATATAACTCTTTGTAGTAAAATATATATCAAATATGGCTACAAATCAATGGCACAGGGTGGTTTTGTGACATTAAAGTTTTAATGGTTTATTTTACTGTTTTATAGAGTGCCTTTAATGTCACAGCACTGTAAAAACATTATCATCCCTGCCCCAATTGGGGTTCACAATCTACATTCTTTATTAGTATAATATTTGGGTGTGAGAGGAAACCCGAGTGCCCAGAGTAAACCCACACAAACACACGAATAACATACAAACTATTTGCAGATTTTCTCAATGGTGGGAATTAAACCCAGAACTGCAAAACAACAGTGCTAATCACTGAGCCAGAGCGCTGCCCAATTGCTACCTGAAATTATTATCTCACATTGTTATAATGATTAAGACAGATCTAAGTTTATTCTTTACTATTCACATACCTGATCAGCATTGTTCGAAGGTAAGCTAGAGATTGCAGATCCATTCACCATTGCTGAGTCTTCGGTGTCTATGAGATTCTCTGTGGGGACGTTCTGCACTGGTTTCAGATAAGCGATTTCATTCTGCTTGGAGTCCAGAGTCACACACACATCATATGAGAATGGGAAAGGTAAACTTGTATCACTGATCTCAGAAGGACATCCCAGGGTGAACTGAGGATACACATTTCTACTGTATGCCCCATATGTAGTCGGGGTGCTGTCTTTTCTGCATTTGTAGATGACTGTGATGATAACGGTTATAATGAATAGACAAGAAATCAGAGCTATGGCTATGACTAGATAGAAAGTTACAGGAGATTTAGTATCTGAATTAGTCGGTTGTCTTCTTATTTCTGGAACAACTTGTTGAAAATTCTCGGCCACAACTAAATTCAGGGTGACTGTAGATGACAAAGATGGGACTCCATTATCCTTCACCAGAACCACAAGTTTTTGCCTTAAATTATCTGCATCTTGAAGATCTCTCACAATCTTTACTTCCCCAGTATATTGGCCAATTCCAAATAATGAAGAATCGGGAACTTGTAGTAAGTGATATGAGAGCCAAGCGTTGTGTCCAGAGTCAGCATCCACTGCAATTACTTTGGTGACTAGATAACCTTTCTCAGCAGAGTGAGGAATAAACTCAAATAATGCTGATCCCTCAGTGTCTGGTGATGGGTAGAGGATCTTCGGAGCATTATCATTCTTATCAATGATACAGATCCTCACTGTGACATTACTGCTTAGAGGAGGAGATCCACTGTCTTTAGCCATCACCTGGAACTGAAATTCCCGCAACTGTTCATAGTCAAATGATCTCTGGGCAAAGAGAACTCCGGTCATTGAGTTTATGGAAACATATGAAGATACTGGAATATTATCTATGTTGCTGTTTATAATGCTGTATATAATTTTACCATTCTCATCTTGGTCAAGATCTGAAGCAAGAATATTTTGTATTGTTGTCCCAGGCTGATTATTTTCCATAATGTAGACAACATAGTTTGTTTTCTCAAAAATCGGAGCGTTGTCATTCACATCTGATATAGTCAGAGGAATGGTTTTGTTGGTGGACAGAGGAGGAGATCCTTTATCCGTACAGTGAATTGTAACATTATATAGAGAATTCCTCTCTCGGTCCATGCTAGATGCAGTTACAAGTTTATAGTATTTGCTGGATGATGGTAACAATTGAAAATCCTTTATGTCTGAGATCTGACAAACCACCTCACTATTTGGACCAGAATCTACATCCCAGACATTAATTATTGCTATGACAGTACCAGGTGGAGAATCTTCTGGAATGGTTGTTGCTAAAGTGGTAACTGTTATATATGGAGCATTATCATTTACATCAATTACTTGTATTGACACCTTACAATGTGTGACAAGACCTCCACCATCTTTAGCTTCAACAGTCATTTCATAACTATTTGATGCTTCATAGTCTAAAGTTCCGATTGTGTTGATATCTCCTTGTAATGAGTCTATCGAGAATATCTGGTCTGCATTTTTTGCAATGTGGCTAAAAGAATAAGATATTTCTCCATATAAGCCTTCATCTTCATCAGTTGCTTTCAAATGAGTTACTAAGAAGCCAATAGGTGCATTCTCGGGTAAGCTTATGCGATATCTGTCTTGATCAAACTTTGGAAAGTTGTCATTCACATCTATGACAGTGATCTTAATGGTGGCAGTGCCAGTTTTGGAAGGTTTACCTCCATCAGAAGCAGTTAGAGTTAACTCATACGAACTGTGTTTTTCTCTATCTAAAGACTTTTCTAAAATAAGTTCTGGGATTCTGTTTCCATCATCCGTGGATCCTTCTCCAAGACTAAAGCATTCAGTATCACTAATAGTATAGGTTTGTATCGAGTTACTGCCTAGATCTGGATCTTCTGCATTTCCTAATAGAAAATGAACTCCAGGTATAACAGACTCACTGATGTCTATATCAAAATGTTTCTTAGAAAATGTCGGGGCGTTATCATTCACATCCTGGATCTCTATTGTGATTGTGTAAAAATTCAAAGGATTTTCAATCACAGCTTCCAGATTTATAAAGTAGCTCAGTTTAGCCCCACATAATGCTTCTCTATCAATTCTATCTGATACAATTAAATCTCCATTTTCCAAACAAATGCTGAAATATTGCTTTGTGTCATGAGAAACAATCTGGAATTTTCTAGACGCAAGATCCTTAACAGTTAATCCGAGGTCTTTTGCCACATTCCCAACTACAGATCCCTTTTTTATTTCTTCAAGAATTGAGTATTGTATTTGGCCTGAGATATACCGGAAATAAAATGAAGAGAAACAGAATAATACTTGCCATATCACTGTCCATTGTCCCCCTCTGTATCTTGTGTTATGGGTCATTGTAAGAAATAGAAGTAAAAAAATAACAGCAAATATGATTGAAAATATTATTCCAAAGGGATTCTTGAGAAGGAGATGTGTCGAGGAAATTGCAGGTGGCACGGAGGAACTGTGCACTATTATCTGGAACTCTGTGCTGTGAGGCTACATTTGTCTCCGATTCAGTTAGAACAGAAAATACTACAGTCTTACGGCGGCACTCAGAGGTCAAACTGAGGTACTGCAAGCAACCTGAGAAAAATGTCTTAGATTCTACCTTAACACATAGTTTACATGCGTTTTACTATGTAAGTTTTACATCAATACTAATAATACTATTTATTATTATACAAAAATTGGGATTTCCATCATCGTAAATGTAGAGAATCGAGTATGGACGGCATTGTAAAGCACTAACATACCAATAACTTTATCATCTTATTCACCAGTAATGACATATATGAAAGTTACAAATTATTAAATATTATTTTAAAATCTATTGCATAACTATGATATCCAGGAGCTAAAAATATTAAAGAATCATGCCTCTAGAGTTCAATTTCTAAAATGTTAACTATTAAACATTGATTTAATTGGAAATATAAGTTCTACACTATTCCATTCTCTCCAAAATCTCTGTAAATCTCCTGTCGCACCCATGCAAAAAATGCATAATATAAATTTGTCTTTTTTCCGTATTAAAAAACAAACAAACACAGAAACTGATAGATTGGCGTCAATCCCTCCATGAACTATTTCTGGTAATAAAAGTATTGTATAAATGCAATGGAAAACAGTGTAACAGAAACTGTTATTACAAATTATTTTTTTTCTATTGTATTGTATTTGGTCAGTATTTTACCTCAGTATTTGTAAGCCAAAACCAGGAGTGGGTGATGAATACAGAAGTGGTGACGTGTTTCTATTATACTTTTCCTCTGATGGTTCCACTCCTGGTTTTGGCTCACAAATACTGATGTAAAATGCCGACCAAAAACTGAATGTGTGAATGTGGCCTGTTATGATTCGGTAGCTGAGGAGTGCAGGCAAAAA
>VIAB01002873.1:0-11821 GCA_009801035.1 Oophaga pumilio | reverse complement strand
AAAAAAAAACGCTATGACACTTAAATTCAATTTGCATAATAATTTGGAACATGGTTTACATGGCACTGTCATTTTAGGTCTAAGGAAATTAGTCAAAGAGCGAACTAAAGTGAACTACAGGATGGCAAATTGATTTTGAAGTGCAATTCTTGTGATGTATGCGCCATGATCATATGTAATAATATAGGTATAGTAGTATGTAGAGAGATAAAAAGTAGTGATTGTAAGGATTCTACAAATATAACTTTATGTTAACAACTATACTTTTTAGAGTAATAATGCTTGAAAACTTTTGTAAATCAAATGTAATATAATTTACATTTTTGTTTTACAAATATCTTTTTAGAGTTCACTACATAAAAAGTCTATATATATTTCAAAGCTAAAAAAATGTATTTACTTTAAAAAATTGTATCACTACAACGCAAATAAAAATAAATTCTTATTAAAAAAATGAATTAAGGCTCACAACAATAGCATCAACATTAACCAATATACTGCAAGTCTTAGCTTTCATACCTGTACATTGCTGCTCTTGGGAAGGTGGACATTTGCTGAATCTGTAACATTAGCAGAATCCTCGGTGTCTATGAGATTCTCTGTGGGGACGTTCTGCACTGGTTTCAGATAAGCGATTTCATTCTGCTTGGAGTCCAGAGTCACACACACATCATATGAGAATGGGAAAGGTAAACTTGTATCACTGATCTCAGAAGGACATCCCAGGGTGAACTGAGGATACACGTTTCTACTAAAAGCTTCAAAAGATGTTGGACTGTGAGTTTTTCTGCATTTAAATAACATGGCAATAAACACTGTGAGAAGGAATAACAGAGAGATCAGGCCTATAGCAATTATAAGGTAGAATGTTGTATTCGAGGCAGTTGCTGAGTTATTGGGTTGATGTCTTATTTCTGGCACAACTTGCTGAAAATTTTCTGCTACAACCAAGTTCAAAGTGACTGTAGATGACAGAGATGGTACACCATTATCTTTTACCAGAACAACAATTTTTTGCCTTAATGTTTCTATGTCTGGAAGATCTCTTCCTATTCTGATTTCACCAGTATATTGCCCAATGGTTAAAATAGAAGGATCAGGAACTTGTAGTAAGTGATAGGAGAGCCAGGCGTTGTGTCCAGAGTCAGCGTCCACTGCAATCACTTTGGTGACTAGATAACCTTTCTCAGCAGAGTGAGGAATAAACTCAAATAATGCTGATCCCTCAGTGTCTGGTGATGGGTAGAGGATCTTTGGAGCATTATCATTCTTATCAATGATACATATCCTCACTGTGACATTACTGCTTAGAGGAGGAGATCCACTGTCTTTAGCCATCACCTGGAACTGAAATTCCCGCAACTGTTCATAGTCAAATGATCTCTGGGCATAGAGAGCTCCGGTCATTGAGTTTATGGAGACATAAGATGTCACTGGGATGTCATCAATATTTTGGTTAATGATAGAATACGTGATCCTGGCATTCTCATTTTCATCCAGGTCAGATGCATGAATATTCTGTATTGATGTTCCTGCTGGAGTGTGCTCTAGAATATAAGAAATATAAAAAGGTTTTCCAAAAACTGGTTCATTGTCATTCACATCTGAGACAGTAATGTGAACTGTTTTCTTAGTGACCATTGGAGGAGAGCCTTCATCTTCTGCTATAATTGTGATGTTGTATGCTGATGTCGTCTCTCTGTCAAGTTCTCCTGCAGTGACAAGCTTGTAATAATTATTAGATGATGGAACTAGTTTAAATTGCTTTATTTCTGCTATTTGACAGTTCACGTCTCCATATTTCCCAGAATCCAAATCCTTTACATTAATCAGTGCTACGAGGGTCCCAGGTGCAGAATCCTCTGGAATTGGTGTAGATAGTGATGCAATCGTTATCTCAGGAGCATTGTCATTTAAATCCAAAATTTGTATTGAGACAGTACATTTGGAAACTAGATCTCCACCATCCGTAGCTTTCACCGTCATCTCATAGGTCTGTGCTGTTTCATAGTCCAGTTTTCCTATTGTCTTAATGACTCCAGTTTGAGAATCAATAGAAAATACTTGTTTTGCACTTTCAGGAATGTGACTAAATGAATATGAAATTTCTGCATTGGATCCTTCATCTTTATCACTGGCATTCATTTGTAAAACTACATATCCAATTGGAAAATCTTCATTTAAACTAACTTTATAATTTTTTTGACTAAATACTGGATAATTGTCATTTATATCCTGAACTTCAATCTTGATAATGGCCGTTCCAGTTTTAATACTTTTTCCTCCATCGGACGCAGTTAAAATCAATTCAAATTTTTGCTGCTTTTCACGATCCAAAGATTGAACTAAAGTAAGTTCTGGATTTTCTATATCAGATTTTTCCACCAGTGAGAAGTATGAATTGGGACTTAGACTATAACTTTGCAAGGAATTGGTGCCTAAATCTGGATCTCGCGCATGTTCCAAGACAAATCTTGCTCCAGGCAATGCAGATTCACTTATTCTTAGATTAAATATTTCATTTGGGAAACTCGGAGGGTTATCATTTATATCTTGTATTTCTAGTTTTACAGAATAAACATTTACTGGATTTTCAGCTAAAATCTCAAGATCTAGAAAGCAGCTCTGCTCTGACCCACAGATCTCCTCCCTGTCTATCCTGTCACTGACATATAAATTACCATTTTCTGCGCTAATATTGAAATAATTTCTGCTGTGATGAGAAACAATCCTTAGCTTTCTCATTTTAAGGTTGCTGCTGTCCAATCCTAAATCTTCAGCAACGTTCCCAATGATAGAATTTAGCTTCAGCTCCTCTAGAATTGAGTAGTAGAACTGATTAGGAGCAGCCATAGAAAAGAAACAAAAGTAGAAGAATAGTACTTGCCAAGCCATGTCCTGGGTATAGTAAAATGCTGAATTCTTGCAATTGTTTTCTTAGCATCCAAATAAAGATAAAAAATGAAGGGTAGTATGCAAAACCCACGATCAGAGACGCAGCCTTGCTTCTTTTTCCAGTCTGGAATGTCTGTACTGTATATTATAGAAAAATCACTAGCTTCACACACTGTTCAGATAGATTTTTAAATTGTTAGACAACAGCACCATCATGAGGGAAAAGGTAAGTACTACAAATAAGCTTTGTTCACTAAGAAATATTACTATTAGAAATGTTTTTACTTTTTTATTTACCTTTTCATTTTGCAGAAGAGGCAACTTTTCTTTATCAAGATACTATGAAATTGTTAAATCTTTTATTTTAAGTTTGCTGCCATTATTATTAAAATGTATTTAGTTAGTAAATCACACTATGGAAATAAAACTATATTTTATATATCTACTTTTTATCAATATTTCTGTGTCATATATACTGTGTTCCATACAATCTGACCCTCGGCTCTCTGTTTTTATATAATTTCAGTAGAAAGCTATATTTAATAAAATTACTATTTTATTATGATGTAGTGTATTTTTTGTTTTGTATTTTTTTATAACCTGATGTGTACTTAGCCCAGAATAAACTATTTCTTTAGAGCAGTCTCAGCTGTTCTTTATGTTTTACCATAACAGTCTTATGGCTCAACTTACTTATTTTATGTTCTTGAATGAGTATAACATTTTAAACTGCAAAATCCTAAAATAAAAAAAAATACAGAAATGGAAATAACCAGAGGTAAATCTGATGTTTTGCTATTTATATAATTAGAAACTAAATCCATTAAGTACAATTTAAATCAAAGGCAGTCAATAAAAAAAAGTTTAGAAGAATAATAACTTAAGCAGTAATTTATATACTACGTGGTTTGTCTTTTCCTGGATGTTACCAAATCTTCTAGCACACTATGTAAAACATGTTATTTTAATATTGTGGGGTATTTTTTATGGCATGATTTAAATTTAAAAAAAAATTAAATTTACAGTATACACACTGGTTTCAATAATATTTCATATTTTGAAGGGATCACTTTTCAGTTTCTCCTTTGTTCTCAGGACAGTGGGGTCAGTTGTCATCTCAATGCCATCAGAAGTCAGGGTTACATTAAAAATTATTTCAATACTGTTATTGAGCTCAGAAAAGAAAATTATTACTCCATTAGTTATAGGTAGTAGTGGCAGCCCTGCAACTGCTCATGTCAGTTTCCTTATTAAATAGAATCTGTCATATCAGAAAACAAACAATTATTTAAATCAAATTTTTTATTTTTAATCATTTTTTAAATTATTGGTGTTGTTTATGTTTTTTTTATTGCTGTCATCTAAATGAAAAAAACATCAATCTTGCATTTTTCATACTGGCGACTAAGCCTAATTTTAATCTAGTATATCCTACCCTGTACAGCTCATCACATTATCAATTCCATTATCATCGCAGGCAGGATTATAGGGATGGTTCGGTAATAGTGATGAGCGAGCGTGCTCAGATAAGGCTATGGGGAGCCTGATAGTAAGAAAGACAGCATGGAGAGGGGACAGGGAAAGGGCAGGGGTGCGGAAGCAGACTCATGCGTATCGTCGAAAAGCGGCTTCATCAGGGCAAGTGGTACCAAGGGATCTTTGTCTCAGACTTTGACATCTCACACATACCCTTTTCCTGGCACGACGAGTTTAAGTCATGATTTTTTTATCCTCAACCGGCAGCAATTTAGACATCACAACAAACGTGGTGGCAGAAGTAGGACATCTGCATACACGGGCAACCAGGTACAGAGGTACGACATCTCCCTTCTGGCAAAATCAAAACACCAGATGCAAGTAGACACCTTGTTGTAACCCCATGCTCAGGACTGCTCTATATAGGTATCTTCTGCCCCTCTATAAGTCATCAATCTCTCAGAATACGTGCGTTCCCCTTGTGAGAGCTCTGTGTTACAAAGAGGTCTAACCTTTTCTCCTACACAGAATCTTCACAGCTTTACACTGGTCAAGGACCTCTACTTTTTCTTCAGGAAACTCATTTTCTAAATCATACACAGAAAACTGGATGCTGTGCACACCATGCTCGAGGACAAATGGCAGGTCTTCAGAGATCTGCTTGACCTTCTACAGGAGAATCAGTCAGCAACAGGTTGGAGAACTGTGAATAGGTAGAATGTTTTATTTATGTTTGTAAACCTGGTAGTGGTACATGATTTTTTCTAGTCTGACAGCTTCTGTGTGAATGCTTATTTCCTACTTTTCTTGTTAGGCTGGCCACCTAATGAACTTATAAGCTGAATTGGAAGGGCAATTATCTTTGTTCGGCCTTGCTAACTATGTTACTATGTTAATATGTAACTTATTGTTATTTTCTTTTGCTAAGGAAAACAATGGCGTAAAATAAACTCTTTTGGAATACTTTTGCATCTATCATTCATTTTGAAAACTACATGCTTACCTTCCCTCATAAAAACAAATCCATCATCTCTGCCTCTTTTTCCCTGGTATTGACGGTCAAAATCTTTTTTGACTTGGACAAGGAGGACATTCTTGACAAGTCTGCATGGGCACTGGTTCCTTGTAATCTAACCCCACACTGAGAGAGACAGGCCCTCACTACCCTCAAAAATAATGACACATTCCTTATCAAGGAGGTGGAAAAGGGGGCAATGTTGTGCTTTGGACCACCCATCTATACCTAGAGGTGACACAGGCAATTAGGAAACTCCCGTTTTTACCAAAGGTTACCATCTGATCCCACAGCGGTAATTACCACTAAACTCTTTGACCTACTTAATCATACCCAGCATCTTGATGTAATTTCTCTCAGAGAAAATAAGTAGATGTGGGTTAAACATTCCATCATTCCCACAGTTTACTTGTTGGCTAAGGTGCATAAGGACCTCACTAAGACCCTGGTCCCCCCCCTATTATTAAGCACATTTAAAATACGTATCCCAATATAATATCAACAGTGCACCTCCCGGCTTCTTGTTTGCGGTGGGTAGAGTGATCTTCATTGACAAACTCTCTGAGGCTGCAAGCAGAGGCAGCTTAGCTTTCGTAATATAAGAGAAGTACAGGGGCTCTAAAGCTGGCAGATCCAACAATCCAGACAACTTCAGATCAGCACTTGCAAACTATTTTAAAATCAAAGTATTTGGCACCTAATGAGTAAAAATTTGTGCTATCCTAGTGGATCTGATAGTACCTACAGTACTTTGATTTAACAACAATTTACTCATTAGTTGCCAAATACTTTGATTGCTAATATTTCGGCAACAGGAGTCAAATTATTCAAAAAGTGTTTTGTTCTACTCTGCAGCCACTATTACATTGTGTATCCAGTTCAGCATAAAAAATTTGGTGAAATGTCCTCTTTAACCACTTTCTGACATTCGGCATAAATTTACGCCGATGTCAGACACGCTCCCTTTGATGTGGGCTCCGGCCGTGTGCCCACATCTTTCCCGGCACATGTCAGCTATTTTAAACAGCTGACAAGTGCCCGGAACAGCCGCAGGGGAATCGCCATCCACCCTTGGCTATTAACCCATTACATGCCATTGTCAAACGCTGACAGCAGTATTTAACATGCGCTTCTGGCAATTGTGCTGAAAATCCTCCCATCGGTGAACCCTGGCACGTGATCGAGGGTCATCGATGGGTTGGCATGACAGCCAGAGGTCTCCTGGACACCTCTAGGGTTGTCACTGCTGGATTGCTATGAGCGCCATCCGGTGGTCGACGCTCATAGCAAGTGAGGTATTATGCTACATAAAGGTTATCTGATCATTGCCTATATGTAGCAGAGTCAATCAGGTTATGGCAGCTTCTAGTCTCCCATGGAGACTAATGAAGTATGCCAAAAGTGAAAAAAAATGTTTTTAAAAATATTAAAAAATAAAAGTTAAAATCACCCCCTATTCTTCCCATTCAAAATAAAACAATAAAAAAATCAAACCTACACACATTTGGAATCGCCACGTTCACATTTGCCCGATCTATCAAAAAAAAGGATTAACATGATTGTTAAACGGCATAGTGAGAAAAAAAGTCAAACTGCCAGAATTACGTATTTTTGGTTGCTGCAACATTGCATTAAAATGTAATAATGGAACCTGAGATCACGAATGCAGACACTACGGTTATCAGAAAATGGCGCAATTTTTTTTTAACAAATTTTGGATTTTTTTTCACCACTTAGATCAAAAATAACCTAGACATGTTTGGAGTCTATAAACTTGTAATGACCTGAAGAAACATAATTGCAGGTCAGTTTTAGCATTTTGTGAACCTAGTAAAAAAGCAAAATAAAAAATAAGTGTGGGATTGCACTTTTCTTGCAATTTCACTGCACATGGAATTTTTTTCCCGTTTTTGAGTACACGACATGTTAAAACCAATGTTGTCATTCAAAAGTACAACTCTTCCCGCAAACAACAAGCCCTCAAATGGCCATTTTGACCAAAAATTTAAAAAGTTATGGCCCTGGTAAGAACGGGAGCAAAAAATGAAAATGCAAAACCAAAAATACCTCTGGTCGTTAAGGGGTTAAGGAGACCTGTGATGGACAGCAAACAATGCCATCTGATACTCATTGGCTCCATTGTTAAAAAAAAAGGATGTTGTTCGGTACACTTTTTAAAGCATTTTGTGCTATGGAACAATGCAGACTACCGATCAGCCAGAGGACATATAGAAACTCTTTTGACTACCATATGTCTAGTAGACCCCTATGACTTGATATGGTAGGCACACAACAGCTTTAGAAGGTGGATGCTCCTTGGTAGATTCATAGATATAAGATAAAACTAGGCACTCCCTAGTAGACCCCTGGACATATTAGAATTCAAGGTGTATCTTCTAAACAAATTAAAAAAAAACAAGATGTGAATGGACGCCAAGATAAAGATATCCAATATTACTTACTAGAGCTACAATATTGCTTTCTGTCACATTACAAATTCATAACATTACTATGAATCTAAAGAATCAAAACAAATTGACCTGAAACTTAGATTTTTCACAAAATTACCAGGTTTGGTGAATTTCGAAAAATTTTACAAATTCAAATTGCATCAAAGTGATTTGATCATCACTATTAGTGAGTAAAGTGATTTGACCGCAGGCATAAAATCTTGAAATAGATGCTAACACATGCAGATATTAAAAGCTAATATGGTTTACAGTATATTGTTACTTTAAGGAAATGTGCGGTTTAACCTTTAATGCTATAATTACAAGTCCATGGAAGTAAAATAGTAAAAAATATATTTAATATTATAATTGTAAATTCTTATTACAGTTCATTTTCATTTGCCAAGTCTACTTTAAATGTCCTAAGCATCCTACAAGAAAGGAGCTTGACATAATACCCAAACTATATCAGAAGTTTGAAGAACATAGATAAAAACTCTACCTTACCTGTGTAGTTTGTTCAGTAGGCCCACATTTATTAACAAGCGTAGAATCCTCAGTGTCTATGAGATTCTCTGTCGGGACGTGCTGCACTGGTTTCAGATAAGCGATTTCATTCTGCTTGGAGTCCAGAGTCACACACACATCATATGAGAATGGGAAAGGTAAACTTGTATCACTGATCTCAGAAGGACATCCCAGGGTGAACTGAGGATACACATTTCTATTGAAAGCATCAAAGGATGTTGGACTGTGAGTTTTTTTGCATTTAACGATGACTGTGATTAACACTGTGACAATGAATAACATAGAGATCAGGCCTATAGCTATTACAAGGTAAAATGTTGCATTGGAGGCAGTTGCTGAGTTATTAGGTTGTCTTCTTATTTCTGGTACAACTTGCTGAAAATTTTCTGCCACAACCAAGTTCAAAGTTACTGTAGATGACAGAGATGGTACACCATTATCTTTTACTAGAACTACAATCTTTTGCCTTAAAGTTTCTATATCTGGAAGATCTCTTCCGATTCTGATTTCACCATTATATTGCCCAATGGTTAAAATAGAAGGATCAGGAACTTGTAGTAAGTGATAGGAGAGCCAGGCGTTGTGTCCAGAGTCAGCGTCCACTGCAATCACTTTGGTGACCAGATAACCTTTCTCAGCAGAGTGAGGAATAAACTCAAATAATGCTGATCCCTCAGTATTTGGTGATGGGTAGAGGATCTTCGGAGCATTATCATTCTTATCAATGATACATATCCTCACTGTGACATTACTGCTTAGAGGAGGAGATCCATTGTCTTTAGCCATCACCTGGAACTGAAATTCCCGCAACTGTTCATAGTCAAATGATCTCTGAGCGTAGAGAACTCCGGTCATTGAGTTTATGGAAACATATGATGTTACTGGGATGTCATCAATATTTCTATTGATAATAGTATAAGTGATCCTGGCATTCTCATTTTCATCCAGGTCAGATGCATGAATATTCTGTATTGATGTTCCTGCTGGAATGTGCTCTGGAATGTAAGAAATATAAAGGAGTTTGTCAAAAACTGGTTCATTGTCATTCACATCTGAGACAGTAATGTGAACTGTTTTCATAGTGACCATTGGAGGAGAACCTTCATCTTCTGCTGTAATTGTGATGTTGAATGCTGACGTTGTCTCTCTGTCAAGTTCTCCTGCAGTTACAAGCTTGTAATAATTATTGGAGGATGGAGCCAACTTAAGAGCTTTTGTTTCTGTTATTTGACAGTTCACGTCTCCATTTTTGCCAGAATCCAAATCCTTTACATTAATCAATGCTACGAGGGTCCCAGGAGCAGAATCCTCTTGAATTGGAGTAGACAGTGATGCAATCGTTATCTCAGGAGCATTGTCATTAAGATCCAAAATTTGTATTAGAACAGAACATTTTGCAACTAGACCTCCACCATCAGTAGCTTCAACCGTCATCTCATAGGTCTGTGCTGTTTCATAGTCCAGTTTTCCTATTGTCTTAATGACTCCAGTTTGAGAATCAATAGTAAATACTTGTTTTGCACTTTCAGGAATGTGACTAAATGAATATGAAATTTCTGCATTGGATCCTTCATCTTTATCACTGGCATTCAAATGTAAAACTACATATCCAATTGGCAAGTTTTCATTTAAACTAATTTTATAATGTTTTAGACTAAATACTGGATAATTGTCATTTATATCCTGAACTTCAATCTTGATAATGGCTGTTCCAGTTTTAATAGGTTTTCCTCCATCCGAAGCAGTTAAAATAAATTCATATCGTTGTTGCTTTTCACGATCCAAAGATTGAACTAAAGTAAGTTCAAGATATTCTATTCCAATCTCAGGTTTTTCTACCAATGAAAAGTATGAATTGGGACTTAGACTATAACTTTGCAAGGAATTGGTGCCTAAGTCTGGATCTCGTGCATGTTCTAAAACAAATCTTGCTCCAGGCAATGCAGATTCACTTATTCTTAGATTAAATATTTCATTTGGGAAACTCGGAGGGTTATCATTTATATCTTGTAATTCTATTTTTACAGAATAAACATTTACTGGATTTTCAGCTAAAATCTCAAGATCTAGAAAGCAGCTCTGCTCTGACCCACAGATCTCCTCCCTGTCTATCCTGTCACTGACATATAAATTACCATTTTCTGCGCTAATATTGAAATAATTTCTGCTGTGATGAGAAACAATCCTTAGCTTTCTCATTTTAAAGTTGCTGCTGTCCAATCCTAAATCTTCCGCAACGTTCCCAATGATAGAATTTAGCTTCTGCTCCTCTAGAATTGAGTAGTAGAACTGATTAGAAGCAGCCATAGACAAGAAGCAAAAGTAGAAGAATAGTACTTGCCAAGCCATGTCCTGGGTATAGTATAAAGATGAATTCTTGCAGTTGTACTCCAAATAGCTTCCAAACAAAGCTAAAAACTGAAGATTATTATCCAACACACAATAAAAGAGAGACAAACAGAAATCCAGCCTTGCTCCTTGTCCTGATCTGCAATGTCTGTGCTTTTTTAAAGAATCAAAAGCGCCACACGCTGTTCGAATAACTTGTCCGTATTGTTAGGCAACAGCACCATCATGCGGAAAAATGTAGGTACTACCAGCAAATGTTCCTCAAGAAATATTTTTGCTTATTCCTAATGTTTGTATACAAATTTACAATTTACTCTGCATATTTAAAAAAATGCATCTAATTTTACTTAATGGGTGCAGAAATGATGCAGAAAATTTGAAAAATATTTAGACTTGAGAGTCCTCAGTGGTTGATACCTTTTAATGGCTAAACGGTACGAAGATATACATCTTTCCTATAGCAGAAAATTTGAAACATCGTAAATTCACCAAATTCTCATCATGGGAATGTAGCTTTTAAGTCTTACGTTTTTATCCTTTTTTTATTATTTGATATTATTATAAATGAAGAAAACAATTTTTGTCACTTAAACGTGATTTTTTTTTTACTAAAAGCACAGAATTTAAAACTGTGAATTTATAAAATGCATAAGTAATTTTGAAATTAATATAATTGAATGGAAATATTCAAACTTTTGTTTTTCTATAGTAAAAGACAAAAAAGCAAACCTTCTGAAATCTGACCTCGTGCTCATATTGCCTTCCATTTATCGTGTTATACTTAATAACAAAACAACATACATATTAACATAGATTTGGTAAGTAAGCTAGAAACAAGGTAAAGATGTAAAGTACTATGACTACAAATCAGACTACACGGAGAATTTTTGTAGTCTGTGGCAAAATATACTGTAGGTCTTAGCAGTTTATCAAACACAAAACAAAAGATAGGATTTTGAATGAAAACTATTTTCCAAAGTTGCTCTAGGAATAGGTAGAACAGTTTAGTAATCTAAAGACAGATTGTTTCTCTAATAAAGTCCTTTCATTTTTAGTTGCAGTTAAACATTTCCCTCTCCGTGGGCGGCACCATAATAACACCCCGGCA
>VIAB01002872.1:125853-138783 GCA_009801035.1 Oophaga pumilio | reverse complement strand
TTTCTAAGTGACCCTAAACTTTTGACCGGTAGTGTACATACATAGAATTATCACTAAAAATTTCTATCTTCGTGTCATGAGACCAGAGAATCTTATTTCTCATAGTCTGGGAGTCCTTCATGTGTTTTTTAGCAAACTCTATGAGGGCATTCATGTGTCTTGCGCTGAGGAGAGGCTTCCGTCGGGCCAATCTGCCATAAATGCTCTTCTCCCACAATTGCGCAGTTTGGCTGGACGGCCAGGTCTAGGAAGACTTCTGGTGGTCCCAAACTTCTTCTTTAAGGATTATGGAGGCCACTGTGCTCTTACGAACCTTGAGTACTGCAGAAATTCTTTTGTAAACTTGGCCAGATGTGTGCCTTGCCACAATTCTGTCTCTGAGCTCCTTAGCCAGTTCCTTTGACCTCATGATTCTCATTTGGTCTGACATGCACTGTGAGCTGTGAGATCTTATATAGACAGGTGTGTGCCTTTACAAATCAAGTCCTATCAGTTTAATTAAACACAACTGGACTCCAATGACGAAATAGAACCATCTCAAGGAGGATCACAAGGAATTGGACAGCATGTGACATGAGTGTCTGAGGAAAGGGTCTGAATACTTATGACCATGTGATATTTCAGTTTTTCTTTTTTGATAAATTTGCAAAAATGTCTACATTTCTGGGGGGGTTTCAGTCAAGATGGGATGCAGAGTGTACATTAATGAGAAAAAAAGAACTTTTTTGAATTTACCAAATGGCTGCAATGAAACAAAGAGTGAAAAATGTAAAGGAGTCTGAATACTTTCCGTACCCACTGTATATCAGATGGTCAGCTAGTTCTGTGGATATCTGCAAGTCCAGTTAACTTTTATCTCGTCTGTATGAGGGCCTTTCATTCGCTGATCACCCCACGAATGACTGTGTCATGATCACAGGGGACTTTTGATACAAGGATCAGGAATTTGAAGACTTTTTTGCAGTTACTTCTGAAGATTTAGAAAGGACCCCAAATCTTTCTGTAGACTAAGGGAATGTATACATTGACCTACAGCGGCCTTAAAACAACTGCCAGTTGGCTACTTGTAAGCCACTTGGTGGTCATTTGATGGCCTGTTTAGTCACGCAGAGCACACATCAGTATTATTGACAGCACACATCCTGGTTACACTACAATGTGTTGTCGAGAATGATTGATTATAAGCATGCTTAACATTCCTCTCGCTTTCTGCTCATTTGATGGTTGATCAGCTGATCAGTGGTTCAGAATAGTTAATAATCGGACAAACAAGTGTTGTTGCGGAAAACACTATATAAATATATGCTCAAAAAGCGGTATGTAAGGGTATGTGCACACGTTGAGGAATCTGCTGCGGATCCCCAGGTCATTTTACCTGCGGATTTAACAAAATCTGCGCGGAAAGTTCCACAGCAGATTCTGCAACATCTGCACATACCCTTAGGCTGTGTTTCCATGATCAGGAAACACAGCGCTTTGGACGGAGCAGAAAGTCCGCTCCGCCCAAAGCCCCGCCCCCTTGTGAACGCGCAGTGAATCCGGATGTGTTCATTGAACACATCCGGAATCACCGCAGGGCTGCATAGCCCTGTGTTATTTCTCTTGCGTCGCCGCAAGGGAATAGGACATGCTGCAATCTAAAAAGACGCGCAGCATGTCCGTTAACGCAGGTCTGCCGCCTGCGTATTTTAACGCACAGTGGAGACGGGATTTCTTGAAATCCCCTCCACTATGCTGTAACATCTGGACGCTGCGTGTTTGACGCTGCGCCAGCGCACAGCGTCAAACACACAGCAATTACTGAGTGTTTCCTGACCGTGGAAACACACCCTAAATATACAAATCGCGCACAAATTTATTTGTACAGCAGGCTGCACCAACACATACAACTTCTCTTGTATGAAACAACTCCTCACACAGCCACCTACACTAATTGGGAAAAAATTGTATGGCTGCTGACATGCAAAAAGTCCAAAGTGAAGAAATCTAACTGATCGTATAGACTTGCACATCATGGTGTTACGGGGTTAAGTAAGCGTAAAAATGCCCTTGTGACAGTTGTCATTGCTGGATATCCAGAGAGGACCTGAGGATCATAGGGTCACAAGCATGAATGTGTTAAAGAATATTCCCTGCTGAATTCTTCATCAGTCAGCACTTATCTCATGGCCACAGATGTGCCTCGCTGATGAGATTTATTAATGTGTTGACTGGTAAGGGGGAACAGGTTTAGTGACAGTAATATTCTGTAGTCTGGTGTCAGAGAAGCGTACTTGACATAGGAACATTATTTGTTAACATGAAATAAATGGATTTGTTTAACGGTTTCCTGCGACTGTAGGTTTTGTCGGTTCCCTCCCTTTGTATGTTGTGCAGTACTTGGTATCGAGAAGTTTTGGCACATAGGGGCCTTAGATCTTGGATTGACACATGTTCAAGCAATTTTAAAGATGGGTCAAAATTGATCAGTTTTTGCTCTTATCTTATTACCACTGCTCCTGTGAGTCTTCTGTTTTCTTTTTTTATCATTCGCCATACGGTTCCTGACATATGGGCCTTTCACTTTTTTACTTTTTCTGGTCTTTACGTAAGGGACGTGGTTCACAGTGTAATAACACAGCAGTATAAAGACTCCCTCAAAGAATCCTGCGAGCACCGCCATAAAAGCTAGCCGTAAAATAAAAAAGCTCATATCTCTGGAACCATGTGATGGATTTTAAAAAAGAAAGAAGCTGAATAGTCAAGTAAGTAGCGGGAGTAAAATAAGAGCAAAAACAATCTGCTTTTGGCCTGGTGACGGGCCCTCTTTAAACAGATACACAGATAGTAAGGTGAATGTGATCTCTGTGTCAAAAGACAAGATGTCGTTTTCTGCCAAATGCATTCCAAAACCTACGATAACATGACCAGGCACTAGCTTTATGTTACACTTCTTGGCACTACTCGACACCAGCTGTCTTCTAAAATACAAGTAAGGCTCTGGTTACGTCTTCATCATTTATTAGTTACATACAATATTTTTCTAATTAAAATTAAAAAAAAAACTTGACTGTCGTGTGAGCAAAAGCTTGAGAGCAACATACTGTATGATGTATGAGGCTTGTTATTTGAAGCCATGATGGCCATATACCGCAGTAGGGCTCACCTCCCACTTCAGATATTTTCTACTGTTCCTCACTAACATTACAGGCTGATTAGGCCTGACACTGCACTTCAGAAAATCTTATTTCCTGTTTTTCAGGAGACGTTGTCAGGATTTAACTTACCAAATACAGCTATACTTCTACTGATGTGATGTGACTGTTCTCAAAGACAGCCAGCGATACACTGACAGGAGGTAATCACTCCCGCAGTGTATACCGCTGATCTGCCGTAAGAGAGTTCACCGGAGTTCATCAGCTCCTGTGATCGCCCGTACAGCACCACTGCTGCATGAGAAAGTTCTGGTGATGCCGTAAGTATCATGGACCCGCGTGGGTCTTAGGTCCCATTTGTCCCTTTTTTGTGCGTCCACCTGGGAGAACCTACATGGTATTATCTGTGATAGGAGATAATTGGTATTGCTTTCATTGCTCACATGGTCTCCTGGATGGTAACATATCCAGATGCTTTGAGTTAAATCACTCTATAAGTACATTTTGTATTTGTCTTTACCCTAATAGATTTTTGCCATCCAAGGTGTTTTCTGGGCATGCTCTAATTGCATAGTCTCAGTAACTGGATGGTATTAATGTCAACGTGCACACTATAAGTTTGGACATATGGGACAGTCATAGGTATTAAATCTTGTATATGACCCATCTCTTGTCTTGATCATGTTCTTGACTTGTATTTTAAGTGTTTTTATGCTTCCAGTGTTTGTCTAAGGTGTGTGTTCAATAAATTAAGACTTTTTATACAAGACTATTCTATGGTGATCCCTTCTATTTAGTGCCTACACTTTTTTCTTTTTCTTGTGATTGTTTACATTGAAGTAAGCACTAGGTGATCCCAAACCTGTTGTGATTAAGGATGGTGCCCATTTACTCTTTCTTCTAATGGTAAGTGAGATCACCAGAGCTCATCAGCTGATAAACTCTGGTGAATTCTCTCACGGCAGCTCAGTGATGCACTACGGGAGCGATTACCTCCTGTCAGTGTATTGCCGGGTAGAGCACATCACCCGATGTGATTGTCCTACACGTGAGATCGCCGTGGGACACTCTGGATTACGTCTACTACAGCAGACAGGAGAGTATATGGTTGTTTGTTATTTTTTATAGGAGACATGAGCATCGAGGATTGGGTGTTAATGTGAGTATATGTTCTTTTTTTTATTTTACTTTTTTTTCAAGTAGACGAGGGCATGTTAAATGAGTATAATTTTTTTATTTTTGTTTCAATAGTTATGTAATTAGTTTACATATTTTTTTAAGTGTGAGCACAGGTGTCGGCTGACGAGAGATTACTTCTCCCATCAACGGCTCCTGCTGTCACTGACAGCAGACACAGCCTGATGGGAGGAGTAGCCTCAACAGCACACGTCTGCTGACATGCGGTAAGAGTTTTACCTGTTTAATTCACTACAGCCTTTTGAGTGGCAAGTTCCTCATTTCCTTTGATTATGGGTTGGAATCCCATTTGGGCACCTCATCTCTTAACCAGGAGTACCGTACGTATGTCTCTGCATGGTGGCTCAGTGGTTAGCACTGGAGCCTTGCAGCGCTGGGGTCCTGGGTTCAAATACCACCAAGGACAACATGTACAAGGAGTTTGTACTCCGGTTTCCTCCCACATTCCAAAGAAATACTGATGGGGAATTTTGATTGTGAGCCCCATGGGGGATATTGCCAATAATGTCTGTAAAGCGCTGTGGAATTAATGGCACTATATACATGAGTAAAATAAATAGTATATTGATGCAAGTATCGGCTAGATCGTAGGGCGGCCAATCAATTGAATACCTATGTACGTGAAAGGATGTGTCTTTATTTTTAAGCCTTTCCAAGAATGTATGTGGGATGTTTACAGTACTTCTTGCCTTTCAATATTTTCCCCAACTAGTGTCAGAAGTACCAGAACTTAGATCTTGGTATCGTCTAAATATTGGCTTTTAAGGCTTCGTTTCTGCCTTGAGTATTTGGTGAGTTTTTGATGTTGCAGCATTTCTGCACTTATTAGGTTACTTGCGTTTTTTCATAGTTTTCAAGTGCATTTTTTTACTTGCAATGTTTTTGTTGCTGCAGAAAGGTATTAAAAACACAGATATGTTTCTTTTCCACAGTGTCAAACTTAACCAAAATGATATAAGGCTCAATATTGTAGGTGCAATATTTGGATTTAGCACTTGTTTGATGTTGGGGATCGGCATGAATATGGAGGGGGAAGCTTCAAGATCAAAGCGTGTTACTGTAATTCTTCTCTACTGCAGACTTCAGACTTTGACCCCAAGAACTTTTCTTTATCTCCCCAATAAGTGAGGATATGTGCTCTCCGATTACATTTAAGAGGAGTCTTTTCTACTAGATGAGTCTGTTTACGTCAACCTACTGGAGGCACGATACAGTCACCAATCGGTAATATCTTACTGATGGACTGTCGTATAAATGCCTGTTTACACAGGCTGGTAGAAGTAAATGATGCACACTGAGTGAGCAGTAATAGATCCCTCAGGCCGCACAGCCTGAAATTATCGGCGGTGTGGGTTCTGTTTGCACAGGACGATGCACCACCAAGAACAATGATCTCTTAGTACTCATGAAGACGTCCTTGATTGTCGGTCTGTTCAGAGACTGCAATGCAGGGACTGTCCGTGGGTCTTCCAGTCCAAACGTGACCGCGTCATAGAAATACATGAAGTTGTTAATCTCCTGTCTGGAGACCCACGGCCAGTCCCCTGCATTGCAGGTCGTGATCAGAGAGCACGAACCTCTGCATGAGAACTTAAAGGGAATCTGTCACCCCATTTTTTGAGTATAAGATGCGGCCACCGCCATCAGGGGCTTATCTACAGTATTCTGTAATGCTGTAGATAAACCCCCGATGTCACCTGAAAGGGAGGAAAAACGAGTTATATTATACTCACCCAGGGGCGGTCCGCCGTCCGGTCCGATGGGTGTTGCGGTTCGGTCCTGCGCCTCCCATCTTCTAGTGAAGCCGTCCTCTTCTTTGCGTCCTGTCGCGGCTCCTGCACAGGCACACTGATCTGCCCTGGTGAGGGCAGAGCAGAGTACTGCAGTGCGCAGGCGCCGGACCTCTCTGACCTTTCCCGGCGCCTGCGCCAGAGCTGCGACGGGAAGCTAAGAAGAGGACGGCTTCGCTAGAAGATGGGAGGCGCTGGACCACGACACCCATCGGACCGGGCGGCGGAACGCCCCTGGGTGAGCATAACATAACTCGTTTTTCCTCCCTTTCAGGTGACATCGGGGGCTTATCTACAGCATTATAGAATGCTGTAGATAAGCCCCTGATGGCGGTGGCCGCATCTTATACTCGAAAAATGGTGACAGATTCCTTTTAAGCTGCACAAAAGATCATTTCACCAAATGAACAAGCGTATTGTTTGTTCATTGGGTGATTGGCAGCCTGTTTACATGACAAGATAATCGTGAAAGTTTTTAACCAGGGCTGTGGATTCGGTAAGCCAAACCTCCTACTCCTCAATTTCCCTGACTCCCAACTCCACAGCAGCGGTCACTACTGAGCCTGTACATAAAGTGCAGCACAGATTCATCTCAGCTAAAGGCCGAGATCCTTAGATCAGGAACAGAGCAGACATTTTATAACTGTCCCAGATTCTTATGGAAACGTTTACAGCACATCCTGCATTGTTCTACCATACCCAATGTATTATATATTTTAGGAGCCAGTCCATTTTTTACGGACTTCACAACTCCTTGATAACGGAGAAAAAAGAGGAGCATGAGATGATATGCCAGTATACTGTAGATATCAATCAATTTTATTGAACACCATAGAAAGTGCATAAAGTCATAACAATAATGTGCCAGTGAAAATGCAGAGACCATACACCCAGGGCAAAACACCCCTCCCACAAGATGGAAACCAATCCAATCCCCATGTGTCCAAAATGCTAAACCCCATATAGAATCATTGCACCCAGTGGCTGTATAGGGGGAGTAGAAAGCACATAGACACAATATAGGGGACAAAAATCAATATGTGATAAAAAGCGGTCGACCAAGCAATCAAAAATTGAGTGACAATGTACCTTACAGTAAATGCTAAACAGATAAGAGCTTACCAACGGATGGGAAAGGAGAGGAGACGCCCGGCAGTGTACCCCCGACGCACATCTCGCGGCAGCACAGGGCTGCTTTATCATTGTCACTCATTTTTGATTGCTTGGACGACCGCTTTTTATCACATATCGATTTTTTTTCCCCTATATTGTGTCTATGTGCTTTCCACTCTCCCTATACAGCCACTGGTCGCAATGATTCTATATGGGGTTTAGCACTTTGGGCATATGGTCACATATGGGATTTCCTTACCTGGATTGGTTTCCATCTTGTGGGAGGGGTGTTTTGCCCTGGGTGTATGGTCTCTGCATTTTGACTGGCACATTATTGTTATGATTTTATATGATGTTCAATAAAATTGATTAATATCTATACTGGCATATCATCTCATGCTCCTCTTTTTTTTTTCTTCTCCGGCATCAATATGTTGATGTAGTTTGTCTTTGGGGAACAGGGGCACTCTTTTTTTCCTACCCCCTTGACACTTTATAATGTACCGGTATATGGGACTTCTTTTGTTATGACTCCATCAAAATGGACACCGACTCCACAGCCCTGTTTTTAACAACATTTGTTCACAATTATCTTGTAGTGTAAATGTCCTTTAAGAATATGAGAAGTTACATTCTGTAATCATCCTCTACCTCTTATCGGAGCATTTGTTGACTGTGACGTGGATGTTTCCCAGCGGGCGGATCATGGTGTCCACGTCAGTCCTGGGGAATGTGATGACATGTATGAGCTCTACACAACTTGTACTATTATTTTTAAAAATTATTGTGGGTCATACTTTCAGCTACAAATATACATTTTTATTATGTATGTATATATATTTTTTTACTTTGAAAAATTGCATGAAGATGCCTGTCAATGGCAGGTGTCGGCTAGCATCTTTGTAATGTGTCAGGAGTCTACTTTCATAAAATATGTGGGGAAATATTTTATTTTGTATAGTTCTGTGGTTTTGTGTGAGCATTTCCTTCAAGTGAATGGGTTAATGTATGGCAGCGCTGAGCTCTGATGTGCTCTCTTGGATGAAGGGCACTGAATGCTGTGCATCCATATCCGGGATCGGCTCCCTAGATAACTACAGGAGACGCCTGACACTGCTGACACCCCAATTACCGAAGGACCGTCTAGTCAGCTAAACAAGCGATAGGAGTCAGCACGAAAGCTCCTGACAAAGGCCTGACAAGGGAGCAGATGGCTGCCAGGGCTCGCTAATGAAGGCAGCCATGTGTGCTAAATTGGAACCGGGTCTTGGGATTGTGACTGACTACACCAGCAGTAATGTGTCCTCGGGCTGTGAAGGCTCTCACCATCTCCACTCATGAATATGGTTCTGGTAAATAAATTCTGTTAATAAAGGAGAACATACACGTTTCCTAGAAACAGGAGTCCCCAGGCCCTCTGAAGCCCCTATTTGCCTTTAACCCTTTGTTTTACGGCAGGCTGGTGGACAGGAGGCAATGAGTAATAATGTGTGCAGTTCAATGCTCGGGGGATCTCCATAACCCTGCATTTACTACATTCAGTGTTCCCTGTATAAATGACGTGTGACTGACTACGTGCCTGCGTTATTGCTGTCCTGACTTGTACTGTGAGTGGTAGTAAAGCCACACCTGACATTTTACCTCCCTGACTACAGCTGGTGATGTTGAGTTTGGACACATTTTCTGCAATGTACTAACATGATATTTTATCAGCTCCCTTAGGGGTCCAGCAGCCATCATTACTCGGGACGTCCCCTACCATCTACACTCAGCAGTCGGCCCTCGCTGCCGGCCTTAGCTCCCCTTCTCCAGCAAACTACCAGCTTACTCAGAGTGCCGCGCTACAGCAGCAAGCGGCAGCTGCGGCTGCTGCAGCGGCTCTTCAGCAGGTAAAAATATAGTCTATCGTCAAGAAAATCCTTCCGGTATTGTTGACTTGTTCTCTGGTGGTTTTGTGCCAACCATGTGAATGTGGTCACCGCAGCCGGTCACTGACGTCGGAGGTGAATGTACGGCACAATTTTTTTTATTTTTTTTTAATGGCGTTCTCCGTGTGCGTTAAGTAATGTGACCATTTCACAACTGTGGTTTTTATGGATGCAGTGATATCAATTGTGTTTTTTTCTAGTTTGGCACAGTAAAAAAAAATAAAATTTAAAAGCGATACTTAAAGTATATGGGAGGTATTGAGAAGTTTTGTTGTTTTTTTGTTTTTGTTTTTTTTTTTAGGGGGAAGGTTTATTCTGCTACTACAATATGTATCACCTCTATATAGATGCCTCGAGATTAACCATTTGCAATAAGCAATCACAGCTCACCTCCTCCCCCCTCTGCAGAGATCATAAAGCTTGTCTAGAAGTCTCTAGTCTATTTCCGTTCAGTGTGGCTGCTTAAATGCATTTCTCTGTATTCTGCTAACATGTCAGACAAGATGGCTGTCCCTATAATCATGCTTCCACAGTAGTGAGGGGGCTCCCAAACGGTGAACAGTCACCACACACTGCAGAGCAAGCTGTCACTCCAGGATCGGTCGGTGTGATTAGGGGGCACTTGCTATGTGCAGAGTGCTGGCTGCTCACAACACATCCCCCCACTTTACTGGAAGAGAGGGACTGCAGGAAGACTATAACTTCACTTTCTTCCTGCAGCCAAAAGTCACATTACACAGCTGAATATGTCTGAATCTATATTTCCCTACAGATGACCACTATGGCTGCAGGTAGATGCTGTTCTTCCTGATGACTGGTTCAATGTAACTATTTGACATAAAAAGATAAAATAATTCTTTGTATCTGTGGAGCTCTGATTCTAAAGACTTGGATTGTTGTGAATATTACTATTAAAATATATATATATTTTTTTCCTTACAGCAATATTCTCAGCCACAGCAGATTTACAGTGTGCAGCAGCAGGTTTGTGACCGTTTTTCCTTTCTTTCTTTCAATTCAAACACTTGTTTTGCCTCCAGCTACAATTATTTGCGACCGGGGTATAGGTAAAATACTGCCTACGATAGAACTGTAAGGGTACAGTCCCACAATCAGGAACTGCTGCGGGTTTGACGCTGCGTACATGTGCAGCGTCCAAACCGCAGCGGCCAGATGTTACAGCACAGTGGATGGGATTTCTTGAAATCCTATGTTCACTATGCATGCTGAGACACCTGTGGATCATCCTCGGGGACTGACATTCAAGACCGCAGCATGTCAATTTCTCTTGTGGAGACGCTTGTCTCTGCAGCAGATATTACATCAATAGAAATGTAAGCCACAAGAAAAGATGGAGTACCAACAAGCCGCAAATATGGATAAAAATGACCAAAATTTATTGCACAATTAGAATAAAAACAAATCATACAAAAATCCATATAGACACAATATAGTTAAATGGAGGAAACATGAAGGTAGGTAGAGGGTAGATGAAAGGTCAAGAAGACATATAAATGGACCTGGGAAAGCTGGGTAGAAAAAATGCCTCAAATATGCTTGGGCAGTATTACGTAGAAATCATTCCTGAAATAGATGATGTCTATTCACATCTATTGTCTAGATGACGCCTGTTTTTCCAATTCCAGTTTTGTTTTGTTTTTTCTCTTGCCCTCTGCAGGCAGTGTCTGTCTTGACATTATGCACGTCGTGTATTTGCCGATTCGTTTACTTTTTGCCTTCCTACTTTGCAGTTGCAGCAGCCACAACAGACCTTGATAACTCAGGTGAGTGCATGGTGTCCAGAACCAATGACATGGACTGTTCTCTGGCTATTTTCGCACTGATCGTCGCTCTTTTTTATTTTTTTTTTACCCCAGCCTGCTGTTGCCCTTCCTACAAGTCTTGCCCTAACTACACCCCAGCAAGCTGCACAGATAACTGTCTCTTACCCCACTCCAAGGTCCAGCCAACAGCAGACTCAGCCCCAAAAGCAACGTGTTTTCACTGGGGTTGTAACCAAGCTTCATGAAACGTTTGGCTTTGTGGATGAAGATGTGTTTTTCCAGCTAACGTATGTATTATGTCATGTTGGAAGAAGAGTCCAGACAATGTAACACATGCTGCAGTATATCAATACCATTGTTTTTTATGTTGGAGAACCGTGCTGGTTTCTATGATGCATATTTGTCATCACCATTGAAATTGAAGTAAAATCCAATGTATCTGTGTGAAAGAGCAAGCTGCCTGCAAATTGTAGCAATGGTGTGACTTTCCGTGAATTGCTGGTGACCAGGTGGCAATGGTCTGTGAGTACGGATTCTGTTGCACCTATATAGTACATCTTCATTTTCTTTTCTCTCTTCAGCGCTGTAAAGGGTAAGTCCCCACAGGTCGGAGATCGTGTTTTGGTAGAAGCCACTTACAATCCTAACATGCCATTTAAATGGAATGCACAGAGGATTCAGACTCTCCCTAACCAGGTGAATGCCCTCAATATTCTGCCTTTTAATGTTCCATTAATCTTTGTGCTTCTTTAATTTTTCAGCGTATTAATCTTTGTCTACATTGCAGAACCCAGCTTCAGCACAACCGTTAATAAAGAACCCCCCAGCAGTGATGCCACCTGTCCCACAGCAGCCTGCTTTTGGGGTGCAGACTCAGCCCCCGCCACAAGCACAGACCCTACTGCAGGCACAAATATCTGCTTCATCGATAAATCCATTGCTCCAAGCACAACCCTCTCCTCTGTTACAACCGCAGCCTCCTAAAGGTACTTGTCACCATCCTCTAAGTGTAATACACCCTTTCTGCAAAGCTCAGTGGCTTTTCAGTGTGTGCTTATAGACTGAATTACAACCATCCATGTTGCCCTCCGTGGACTAGACCTTTCATTCTGGTCTGGTACACCCTTGATAAACCTCAGTTTATCATGTGTAATGGCTAGCTGTCGGCTTGCAGTATTGTCACTTAACTAGTCCATAAATATACAGTACATGCTAGCAGTATGTTTGTTTAACCTCTTCATATCTGATGAATGATGGAATAGTCTATCACGGAAAGTGTTTTTGTTTTGTTTTTTAGTTCCTTCAAATCCCAATACTATTACTTCATGATGATAATATTGGCATAGGGCTGTGTGACCATCACCTATTGGTGACGACTGTAAATTCTAACATCGTGCTGTAATGGGCTTTTACCCCTCAGATTTTTACAACTACAGCTTTTTAGGTGCTTAACAAAGGAAGGAGGTTATGTCTGTAACCCAATAGCCATATGTCCATAAAGGAAATCAGTCTGCAGGATTTCACCCCCCAATCTATTTATATGTCCATATAGTCCTTTAAAAGACAATACCTTTGCATGGCCAGCCATAACTGAAAAATCAGCATTTGAATTGATATGTAAATGAAGATGAAGGACTGTTTGAAGATCTGAAGCCTCTGTCACTCCAGCTCTATTCCTCACCTAGTGCCGCCTCCTCCTGCTCGTCTTGACCGCTCCTTTCCTGTAGTTACACAGCATAGAGGATATTAATCAAGAAGGAGGAGGAGGCACAACTGGCCCAAGAATAGAGCTGGGGTGGCAGAGGCTTCAGATCAATAGATAATTCTACAGCCTCATTTGCATATCAATTCAAACTCTGTTTTCCCAGTAAAAGAGGAACCTCACTGGCCATGTAAAGTATTGCTGGACTTGTCTTTGAAAGAACTATATGCACATATAAATAGTTTGGGGGTGAAATCCTTCTTACAGATTTTTTTTTTTTTT
>VIAB01002872.1:70435-83860 GCA_009801035.1 Oophaga pumilio | reverse complement strand
GGGGACAGCGGCTTACAGTAGCCGCGACTTCCCCAGCGGCTGTCTGTGCATACGGAGGACTGTGTGAACAGTTCTCCGTGTGCACATGTGCGGGACGTTTTCCAGTCCGTGTATCCGTGTGAAAACGGACATGTCAGTGTATTTTGCACATGGACACACGGTCCGTGAAAACGCACTGACATCTACATAGACCCATTCATTTGAATGGATCTACGCGTGTACGTGTCTCTGGTACGTGTGAAAACTGTCACCACACGTACCGGGGACACGGACGTGTGAAAGGGGCTTTAAAGGGGATCTGTCTGCATGGTTTGCTATGTAATCTGATAGCAGCAGAATGTAGGGGCAGAGATCCTCATTGCAGCAATATCTCACTTTTTCTTGCTTGTCTCATTGGGGGACACGGAAACCATGGGATAGTCTACTGCCACCTGGAGGCTGACACTATTAATACTGCAGACTATACCTCGCCTGCTAGCATCAGGCTCTCCGGTTGTTTTGTAGTGTCAGTTGGAGGTAAGGTCTGTCAGACCGTCTTAGGTTAGCTCAGCACTTGATTTTATGCTGTCTCTGTCTCCACCTTGTCCTGTTCACCCACAGTCCTTGATGCCTGGGTTGGATAGTACTGGTAGTGCCTCCATTCTTTCACCTCCTATGGGAGCCCTGGCCAAATTCGTGTATCTGGTGTTAATGCAGTTACTCTGAACAGTCGACTTCTGATACATTACCTGATTCCCCAGGATGTGTGCGGATTTTACACCTCTGAGGGTCTCCCAGGTAGCCTACCGCCAACACTAGAGCTTCCCAACAGGGGTTATGGGTCAGGGCATATGTCTGGGCTCTTCCATATTCTAGAGGAATCTTGGTTTTTTCTTAGTTGGGCAGGATTCTCTTTTGCCAGCTTGGTCTGAATATTTTGATTGCTGGTTCTGCTTAGGATTCTCTGATTTTCTGTCAAGAACCCCTATTCATTGTGGCAGATGCCCCCAAGCACCAGCTGTCCTCTTGTACCCAATTTTTTGTTCATGTTTTTTACCGGCAGATTTGTTCTTAGTGTTGCAGGCTCTGCGCCTTTCGGATTTAGTTTGTCTGACTAGAGTTAGGGAACAAGGGCCTTAAAGAGGTACTCCCATCTCCAAGATCCAATCCGAATATCTACAAGATGTAATAAGAATAATAATATTAGCAAATACCTCCAATTAGAAATGTAATATAGTTTTACTGATTTGCGATGTCTTTCTCCATGTGCAGACATTGCAGGAACTTAGGTATCCATGGTTACCACCACTGATAGTGTCAGCTAGTTGGTAGTGGTCGTAACCATGGATATTTACGGTCCTGCAATGCCTGCACATGAGGAAAGAGACAGTGAATCAGAAAAACTATACTACATTTCTAATTGGAGGTATTTGCTAATCTTATAGATTGTAAGCTTGCGAGCAGGGCCCTCATTCCTCTTGGTATCTGTTTTAATCTATGTGTTTATTGTTATGCTGTAATATCTATTGTTGTACAAGTCCCCTCTATAATGTAAAGTGCTGCGCAATATGTTAGCGCTATAGAAATAAAATTATTATTTTTATTCCACCTACTACATATGGGGATAGGATCTAGGAGATGGGCATACCCCTTTAGGGGTCACTTTTCTGCTATTTAATTTAGCATCTGTGTAATAGGTGAAAACCTATGGGCAGCGTCTATTTGTATGACAATTTCCTCCTTTCAACATTTTTGCATGCCTGTATTGAGCTAGGACAGACTCCCAAGAGCCATGTTCCTACCTTAACTTTCCTGGTCCAGCAGAATATAACTTGAAGGCCATGGCTCAGAGCTGCCTGTCTAGGCCAGGCAAGGTGAACTCGTGGCCACCATGTTAATCTCCCGGACCCGGTAGATCTCTAGTGGTGCCTGTTGCCTTCCGTCTTCCCCCCCTTTTGTCGGTCAGAGAGAACCCTCTATTTGTAGTGACTTTTCGGCTTTTTTAGTGACCTCCTTCTCTGGGAGAGTAGTCTGGCGGCTCCTTCCTTTCGTGGGATTCTCTGCCTTTTCCGTTCTTTAGCTACTACACCTCTCATCTTCCTGAGAGGCTCTTTCAGAGTCTGACAGAGCTGTGCTTCTTTATCTGAGAAAAATCTGTTTCTCATAGTCTTCATTAGGGGACACAGCACCCACCCTTGGTTGCCCAGTCGGGCATGCATTTGCTTTGTTTTTTCTCAAGATGTAATTTGGATTATTTATTTTCAGGTTGTAATTCCTTTTTGGGCTTCTCCTACTGCTTTCTCACTAAACTGATACTAGCAGGCGAAGTATAGTCTGCAGGTGAGGAGCCAATTTTCAATTAGATGTATTAATAGTGTCAGCCTCCAGGTGGCAGCAGACTATCCCATGGTTTCAGTGTCCCTCAATGAAGACTGCAAGAAACATATTTTAGTGGGTACCAAAAATCTACTTTTGGGCTGCTTGCTGTTATTTTCATAAAATCAGTTTTCTCTACTGCAGATCTCCCAGTTCTCTGAATGCTGAGCTCTGTATAACCGCATCCACACCACTGATTGGCAGCTTTCTGCCTATGCACAGTGTACATAGAAAGCTGGCAATCAGTAGTAGGTGAACTACATGGCACAAGGCAACTTGTCCTCTAGTGATAATTTACTGATAAAACCGTGATTTTTCTGGGTTGCTTGTTGCAGTTCCAATAAGTGACACATCGCTGGAATCAGGGTCTCTGTCCCTACGTCATGCTGCTC
The DNA here is from genome assembly GCA_009801035.1 of Oophaga pumilio. Lineage (NCBI taxonomy): Eukaryota > Metazoa > Chordata > Amphibia > Anura > Dendrobatidae > Oophaga > Oophaga pumilio. The sequence continues at coordinate 81,113 of VIAB01002872.1, read as the reverse complement.
TCAGATTACATAGCAGAAATCTGGTGACATATTCCCTTTAAAAACAATGTTAACAGAAAACAAATCTATACTTCATTTGTTACAGAGGAAGACGAGAAGTCAATTTCCCAACTAGAATCCTCTAATAAAAGCTTGTCTGGAGAGTTGAAAGATACAAAATGTGATCTAAGCCACTTACGTGAGAGCCTGAAAGCCTTGGAAGATACAAACTGCCAATATGAGGACCAACTAAACAAGACCCTGAGAGAACTGTCTGCGACCATGGAGGGGATCCAGACTGTTCTCAACAAGGTATGTACTACTGTACAGCATTTACATCTTGCTTCAGTGTAATGTACCACTGTGGCAGACATTAGATTAAGGTATCCATTAGAGGCTACAATTAAAGGGGTCGTCCAGAAGTGTACAATCACCCAAATGAATGGCCCCAGGATGGTCCTTCACACACTGCCCACTTTCATCTCTTATGGAATTGTGAAGGCTGCAACCAATCAGTGGCTGATTGGCTGCAGTGGTCAAATGACATTGAATTATGTCATGAAAAGGTGAGGGACACAGCATTCAAAGCAGAGAATCGTGGCCGGTTCACAAGGTAGGTATGCAGGCCATTTGTAAGGGTTTCTTCAACTTACGACAACGCCATTAATGCCTTCCGGCAAGTGTAAAAACAATTAGATCTTCATGGCAAAAAAAAAGAGAAAAAAAAATGTATTGTTACTGTAAAAATAGCAAAGTGATAACAATGTTTCCAGTTTTTCATACAGCCCCAAACTGCTGCCAATAAAAACAACTCCTCCAAAAATATAAAAGTGGCGAACTATTGAGGTGAATAAAAACAAATCTTTGCTTTGGACACATGAATGCTTATTTTGTGCATTTTAAACATCCAAATAATTACTTAGCAGAATGAATTAAGGAATTGTGTAAATGGCAGGATCCAAGTATAGGATTCTTAGCATGGTCACAGTGATCCAGGGCTCAGGCCGTTGTAAAGCCCCCTGTATTCTGCACATGCTGGGTGTCACCTATTTGTAACCTACAGGTGGCGCTGTTTTAACAACTTTCTTGCTCCTGTTCATTTTAAGTCTTTTTCCTAAAAGAAGGCAGCAAGCTGTGACCACAGTACAATGAAGGTCCTAATGCGAGAACCCCACCGACTGTGCACTGTCCTCACCCTATGGGGGTCTCTTTTATTACTTGCATGAAGCTATGATTAAAACAGCCCATTCCATCACTCTCTCATCACAATTTGTGCATGTACTTGCATGTTAATTGGCTTTACTGTCACAAAAACGATACCCTTTAATGCTGCATGTACCCCTCATGATTTAATGAGACCACCAGGAGTATCTAACCGGTCACTATAATGATTAAGTGTCTACATGTGCCATAACTTGCATGGCTCGGCGTTGTCTGTACCCTGACCCTTATCAGTGACCAACCATATAGAACAATGTATGAAATTCTATAAATACATGATAACCAAGATCCAGTCACCACAGTTCATTGGGCTTGGACCGGATTCAGACGACCATATTGAAAATCGGGGGCAGTAGTGACCTCAAATTGTGGCCGTGAATGGCTCAGTGTGCTCGTCCGTGAGATGGATGGGTTCTGGAGCTGCCTTCCATTGCGCGCATTATTCTGGCCTTCAATATGGATCAAAGTGGTGTTTCCACGCAGATCGTGTATGGAATATCAGCCATGTGCATTGGCTATACTGGGTCCTTGAGCTCTTCGTGTGCTGTCAGTGGCACATATGGACCGATTATATACTTATGTGAGGGCTCACACAAGAAGAAACGGCCGAGTGTATTTTAAAAAAAATTAAAAAAAATCAATTTTGATTATTGCCATTTATCCACTTTTCATCATTAGGATGTAGCATTGATGGCATCAGTGTGCTGTCTGTTGTTCTTGTATTTCTGTGGCTTGTTTGTTTTTTTTACAGAATTTGTTAGTATGGATGCAGCAGAGCTGTAACACATTTGCTCTACTACATCCATACGAATCAAATAAGCCAGTGCATGGAAATATAAGATGTGTTGATCTGAGGACACGCTAATTGTTTTCCCCAAAAAATCAATTATTTGAATGAAAAGTACAGGTAGATACACATATGTGCACTTACTGGTCCTAATAACTAGTTTGCACCACATTGAGAAGTATTTTACCAGGGTTTTGCGCTAATAAAGCAAGAGATTGGAGGCTGACACAGTGCACAATGACAGGCACCGACCAGGAGAATGCTCTGGGGCCAAATGATGGAAGGGAAATAACAAGGAAGAGAGGTAAAGCAAGGAGAGAGCAGCAGCTGAGTCAGGAGCTGAAGAGCAGATGGAGTGGGGCTGCCAGGGACTTTGCAGTGGCGTTGGATTGTAGTTTCTATGTTAAGGCACACAGGAAAAAGACTTCCACTTTCTACAAAGAACTATAAAGTATTAATCTAGTCTATTTTTAATCACGTTATACCATAGACCTAATAAAAAAGACTTACCTTAGAAAGGCAAAATGAGCAATTGTAAGTACACAGTGCTATGTAATATGATGATTGCAATATATTAAGCCATCAGCGGCTTTCACATAGGTCTTTATAAAAAATATATATATATATATTGTTCTTCTTACTGATTATTTCTTGTGTTCACAGAATCCAGCAACATCTGAAGATCACAAGTCAAAGGAGAACGGAGCCAGCTTTTGATGCATCTTTCACTCCGGTCTTGGAGGAAGAAGAATAATGTTAAATAATGTAATACAAATTATGTATTTGGTGTGTAGAGAGGTGGAGGATGTAGTTTTACTTAATATTTAATGGAAGAAAGTTGTATATAGTTTTATGAATATGTGATGTGCCGCCTCTACATCATGGACTGGATCAAGCAGAATATACATATTTTGGAAATGTTTAGGATAAGTTAAATAATAGCAAAATAACAAAATAGATTGTAATAAAATGAATCCTCTATATATACATATATTTTCTTTTTTGTTATCCTTTCTGCTTTTTATGTACATATTAAAAAGAATCTAATTGGGAAAGATTTCAATTTATTTTTATCTGGTCTTTTAATATGTTAATTGTAGATATGCCCTACTGAATTTAGAAGACTTACTAAGCAATAATACTAACTACATAAAATACGAGGTGTAATACAGCAAAATTACTGAGACAAATTAATTATTGAGACTTTTGTTTCTGTGTACAGCAAGCAGTCTTCAAGTGTAAGCTTTCTACTAAAGGCGCGTACAATGCCACTCGAGGAGTCTGTACGTCTGGTTTCAATTAAAGCTTTCTCCCCCTCACTGCGCAGGCGTGTTTGTTACCTGGCTGTTACTTATCGGTGTGTATGCTACATACTTGCTTCAAATAACATTTTGTGATCAATCAGTGTAATGGTGATTTAACGCTTTAGCTGCCAGAGTTTTGAAAACGATGCACCGCTGGAAGCGAGGACAGCTTTCACATTGCTGACCTGGTACAAATAAACCCTAAATTTTAAAATGGAAGTCTCATCAACACTGCTGCTACTGCAATATCCACTGTGTAGACACCTGTGTACACATACGTAGTCTGCAGCTCAGAGTATACACATCTCTAATATATTTTTTCTTCTAATAAGTGCTATAGCCCCAATTAATTAAGACTGGTGTTGTGCACTCCAGCCATAGGATGCTTTCGCATTGTGTTCCGGCACCCATTCAGTGGTCCCGCAAAATCGGATTCTGACGTATGTGCTGACCTGGCCATAGACTATAATGGTGCTGGCACAGTGAATGTGCACTCTGATGTGCATCATTTTCGAGCGTATACGCCTACTAAGGGGCTGACACTCAGACGTATTAGACCCTCCTGTTGGAGTGTAGGGAGTAAGAGTGTGCAGACACAGTATAGATGGGTGGGAGGAGAGGAAGGGGCATAGCTATGCGGCTACCAGGTATTCACTGGAGCTCCTGATAGTGGAGACAGACTGGGTTGCAGGTAACTAACAGATACCACTACTACTGCAGCTGCTGACCCGAGGGGTCAGATTCGCGGACACTGATTAAGGACTAAGGCTCCATTCAGACTAGTAAGTTCTGGCTCCTCTACAGAACGGTTTCTGACACAGATTCAGGCTAAGTTCAGACTTCGCTGATCCGGAGACTGGTTCTAGCAGGCCGGATAGAAACAGACCGGGGGACAAAGTTTCAGGCCTTGGTTGCACACGGACCAGGGGAGCAGATTTAGGCTTGGCCACATACGGACCAGAAAAACTGGTTCAAGACGCTGGCCACACCAGGACAAGGGGACCTCACAACTCGCTAGTAGGAGAAACTAGATACTAGTGAATATTGCTGATTCGGTGACTCCCTAAGGGGTAGGCAGTCTTTATCACTTCATTGGGGGACACAGAGAACCATGGGTGTATGCTGCTGTCGATGGGAGGCGCTGACACTATGCAGAAGGAAAAAATTGCTCCTCCCCAGCAGTATACTTCCACCGACAGACACTAGGCTACTTAGTTTAAGCTTAGTGTCTGTAGGAGGCGGACCTGGATCTGACCCCAGAACAGCAGTTTTTTCCTTTTCAGGTACCATGTTGTGTTTTATTAATCTCTCTTCTTTGTTTTTCAGGTTCTTCATCTTCAGGGTAACAGGGTGTAATTTCTAACCCTGTTTTACCACATTATGCGACTGAGCAGTGTTGTGTCACCCACATCGCCCACTCTCAGACCCGCAGGCAGGACCTTATCCCCTGTCACCTCTATGGGTGTCTCAGGGTAATTTACGGTGGCCGGTCCTTTGCCTTTTCCCCTCCTCACCCCTCTCCTCGGAGAGTGCTGAGAGGAAGACGGTGGTCACTGGCGGTGACCTCACCCCTTCTCCGAAGGGGTTGATGCCGTCTTCTGCACCATTCCAAGTTGGTGCAGAAAGGAGGATCCCTGTTTTTATAGCGATCCACTATCAAAGGGCACCCTGATGACATCTGCTGGCAAGTGGACTTACTTCCCCCAGCAGCTGGTATGTATGCTTCCCCTCCCTCCACCAGTTAGACCACATACTGCAACAGCAGGCTTCTCCCTCAATTAAACTGCCGGCTCCGCAGCACGGCCCTCCAGTCACATTTCGCACCCTTTCCTCCTATTATCGCGCACCATCTTGCTTCTCGGAGATTCCTGCGTTGGCACGCCCCCGGTAGGTCCTCCAGAGAGGCACCTTTTCCCGCCCGTTCCATTCTTGTGGCTTGACACGCCCCCGGCGCGTCTAGCCAATCACATAACTACTTTCTTTTTCGACGGCCGGCTTTCCCCAGGCACGCCCCCCGCTCTGCAGCGTCGCTCCCTAGCCTATCAGAGGCGGGGACACACACCCCAGCGCCATTTTGCTGTGGCCTATTCCTCTACTGCTGGCCAACAGTTCTCCCACACTGGCCACGCCTCCCGATACTCCAGCCAACCGCATTCAGGCTTTCAATTCTGTATGTAATTTGTCCACGCCCACCATCGGCAGCGTGACCCGTGGCCATCTTAAATCCTTTATGCGCCACGCTGATCGTTCACTGCGGACATCTGAATGGGGACACCGGAACCGCCGGTCTTTGGCTGGATCGCTGGCATTGGATAGGCTGTGCCCTGCTCCCCTTCCCTGCCCCTTTTTCTTTTTACGCTATAGCACTCCTCAGCAGCATAGCTCTAGCACTCTTCGCCAGTATACCTTTCATTAGCAGCATCACCAGACCCAACTCTACAGGGGCTTCTGGTCTTTCCTCTAAACCCACCGCTGCAAGAGAAAGTGGTCCGTCGTCGTCCTCCCCCTCTGCCCGTCCTGCCCTGCAGTCCTTCCACCTTCTCTGCCCCAGAGGATTACTCTAATGCCCGGGATGAGAGCACCCCCCCCCCCTTCCGGAGTGGGCTGTTGCCATGCCTCAGTCGGTCTCGGACCTAACAAAAATATCCCAGTCCCTCCTCCAGGCTCTGGAACGTTTTCCGAACTTATCTGCCGCCACCAGTGCTCCAAATTCCTCACAGGGTGATTCGCATGCACCTGATCACGAACTATGCAGAGACATTTCGGGAAAAGAGTCTAGGAAGCGGACTCTCCCTAGCTCATCCAGTTCCGCGGGCCCCTCTACTCTTCCCAGGGTGACTCTCTCCATTCCCTCTCTTCGGAGGAGGCGTTTGGGTCTGAACAGGACTCCCAGTCTGGGTCTGATTCTGATTCAGACCAGACTTCCAAGATACCAGACATGGTCGATAGCCTTATTTTAGCAATCACTCAAACTAAAAGAGGACTAGGTTCCCACTCCAGAACACTTTGTCGCCTTTAAACGGGTAAAACACCCTCCCCGGGACTTTCCCAATCATAAAGAGTTCGAGGGGACCATAGCGAAACACTGGGAGCACCCTGAAAAGCGTTTCCCAGGAAGGAGACAGACATATTGTATCCCTTTAGCCCAGAACTTACAGGTAAATAGGCAGAGTCTCCTAAAGTGGACCCTCCTGTCTCTTGCCTCAAAGACAGTTCTATCTCTCCCAGATAGTGCGTCTCTCAAGGATCCCACAGACAGATAAATCGAGTCCTTGGCCAAATCGGCCTTTGAAGTGACTGGTGCTTCTCTTTGTCCCAGTTTCACTTCCACCTGGGTGGCGAAGTCTCTTTCTGCCTGGGCTAAAATCCTCCGCCAGGGCATTGTAGCTGCAGTTTCATCAGAAGAACTTGCAAACTTAGCGGATCTGATAGCTCACGCTGGCAAATATCTTCTGGCCGCTTCCTTGGATGCGGCTGGCTGTTCCGCCAGGGCAAACAGCAATATTATTGCTATACGCCGCATCCTCTGGTTAAAAGCATGGAATACAGATCCTACTTCTATAAAATCTCTCACCAGCTTGGCTTTTTAAGGACCCAGGCTCTTCGGGTCCAAACTAGACTAAATAATTTCAGACCCCACTGGGGGAAAGAGTACTTCTCTTCCCCAGTCTAAACCCAGACGTCCCTTCAGCAGGAAAGGGCCCCAGCCCTTCCGTTCCTTTCAACCTTTCTCTTCTTCAGGGACTTCCTCCCAGCAGGACCCTTCGTCCATTCCAAGGGAAAGAAACCATCCTTCAAACCGGCACCTCACTGGAGACCAAAGGGACGCTCCTCAAAGCCCTTTGGATCCAGCTCCCACAGGTTTTCCTCCAAATAATGGGTCGCCTCCACCTGGAAATTTTCCAGGGTGGGAGCACGCTGCCTTCTCTGCAGGGATGCATGGCTGTCGGCAGTCAGCGACGCATAGGTCAGGGAGATAATCACGTCTGATTACAAGATCGACATTTCTTCCATCCCAGGAAGAGGATTCTTTATCTCTCGCCAGTCAAAGAATCCCGGTCAGGCCTCAATGGTCCTTCAGGCAGTTTCTTCTTCTACACTCAGGTGTACTTGTGCCCGTTCCTCCAAACGAGTGATTTTTCAGGGTTCTACTCCAATCTGTAGTCCCAAAAAGAGACGGGTCTGTCCATCCGATCCTGGACCTCAAGCGGTTAAACCATCACGTTCGGACCCGCCATTTCAGGATGGAGTCCTTACGTTCGGTGATCGGCTCCATAGAACCTGGGGAGTTTCTTTGCTTGGTAGACATTTAGGATGCCTATTTCACATTCCAGTTTGGGTGCAGCATCAGAGATTCCTTCGGTTCGCGATCCAGGAGTAACACTATCAGTTCACGGCTCTTCCTTTCGGCTTGGCGTCTTCCCCAAGGGTCTTCACGAAGGTCATGGCAGCGTTCATGGCCATTCTCCGATCCAGGGGGATTCTGATAATCCCTTACCTGGACGATCTCCTGATCAAAGGACCGTCACGCTGGGACTGCAGCTGGAGTCTTCAGATTACCCTGGATACTCTGGCCTGTCTTGGCTGGATAGTCAACAAGGAGAAATCCTCCCTCCTTCCATCTCAGCGCCTGGTGTTTCAGGGTATGGAGTTCGATACGGCTCAGGCACGCGTCTTCCTTCCGAAGGAGAAGTTTGTGTCTCTGTCAGGGAATTCACTCTCTAAGGTATCCATTCCCTCTCACCTTACGATCTTGTATGAGAGTACTGGGGAAGATGATTGCCGCCATGGAAGCCGTCCCTTATGCCTAGTTTCACACCCGTCCTCTTCAACAGGCTCTTGTCTGCTTGGGACAAGACTCCTGTCTCCCTGGACCTGCCAGTCCTTCTGCCCCTCAGCCAATCACTGACTTGGTGGACACTATCCGTATCCGTCCTGCGCGGGAGGTCCTTTCTCCCTCTCCGATGGCAGGTCACCACCACCGATGCCAGCCTCCTCGGTTGGGGAGCTGTCTTCCTCCATCACACAGCGCAAGGTCGCTGGAACGCTCAAGAAACTCTTCTACCCATCAATCTCCTGGAGATCAGGGCAATCTTGCTCTTCTTTGCTGGCAGTCTCTGCGCGCTGGCAAGCCGGTCCGCATCCAGTTGGACAACATAAACCACTAAGACGGAACTCGCAGCAAACAGGCCATGTCAGAAGTGACGAAGATCCTGCGATGGGCGGAATGTCACGTCCCGGCCGTTTCGGCTGTTCAAATCCCCGGGTGGATAATTAGAAAGCCGATTTTCTGAGCCGTAAGGGCATCACGCCAGGTGAGTGGTCGCTCAACCCCGCCGTCTTCGACCAAAATATGTCAAAAATGGGGCACCCCGGACATCGACCTCATGGCAGCTCGGGAGAACCACAAAGTTCCTCTGTTCGTGGCCAGGTCCCGAGACCTGAGGACCTTAGGCTGCAACACCCTGGTGATTCCATGGTCCCAGTTTCACCTCGCCTATCTTTGTCCGCCTCTCCCCTTGATTCCGAGAGTCGTAAAAAAGATCAAGGCAGGAGTTCCAGTTCTCATCGCTCCAGACTGGACAAAACGAGCCTGGTATGCGAAGCTCGTGAACATGCTCACGGACGTTCCCTGGAAGCTTGAAACCATCCAGACCTTCTCTCGCAAGGCCCCCTCTTCCACCCGAGTTCTCGGTCTCTGAGTTTAACGGCATGGCCGTTAAGGCCGCACTCCTAAAAAAGGCCGGTTTCTCTTCAGCGGTTATCCAGGCCATGATTAAGGCAAGGAAACCAGCATCATCACGCATCTACCACAGATGTTGGAAAGCCTTCTTCCGGTGGTGCGAGGATAACAGTTTCCGATGTCCTTTTCCCTTCCGTACATCCTTGGCTTTCTTCAAGCGTGCTTTGATTCTCATCTATCGCTCAGTACCCTTAAGGGTCAGGTATCCACTGTCAGTCCTCTTCCAAAGAGATTTGGCTTTCCTTCCTCATGTAAAGACTATCATTCAGGGGGTCGCCCATCTGGCGCCTCATTACCATCCTGTCGCTCAATGAGATCTCAATCTTGTTCTAGACGTTCTTCAGCAGGCTCCCTTTGAGCCCATCCAAGAAATCTCTCTCTCGTGTCTTGGAAAGTGGCCTTTCTAATCGCCATTACTTCTATCAGGAGAGTTTCTGAGCTAACGGCACTGTCGTGTCGTTCTCCCTTCCTGATTCTGCACCAGGACAAGGTAGTCTTTCGTCCTGTTCCTTCCTTTTTGCCCAAGGTGGTTTTTACCTTTCTCATCAATGAAGACATCGTCCTTCCATCTCTATGTCCTTCTGTTCATCCACTGGAAAAGTCCCTCCACATGCTGGATTTGGTCAGAGCTATTCGAGTCTACACTTCTAGGACTGCTTCCTTTCATCAGTCAGATTCCCTACTTGTCACTCCCGAAGGTCGTCAAAAGGGGCTCCAGGCCTCGAAGTCCACGATTGCCCATTGGATTCGCTCGGCGATACTGGAAGCATACCGTGTTCGGGGCAAACAGTCTCCTCCGGGAGTGAAGGCTCACTCCACCTGGGCTGCGGGTGCTTCCTGGGCCGTTCGTCACCAGGCTTCGGTCTTGCAGATCTGCAAGGCCGCAACCTGGTCGTCTCTACACACCTTCGCAAGATTCTACAAAGTTAATACCCAAGCTTCGGCTGATGCAGGCCCGGGTGGGAAGGTTCTGCAGGCGGTGGTTTCTCACTGGCCGACCTAGGTTCCTTTCTCTTTGCTTATATTTTCCGTTTTCTCACCCTTGGGACTGCTTTTGGACGTCCCATGGTTCTGTGTCCCCCAATGAAGCGATAAAGAGGGATTTTTGGTACTTACCGTAAAATCTCTGTCTTGGAGCCTTCATTGGGGGACACAGCACCCTCCCTGATTGTTTGTACAGTGGTTGGCCTATGTGCCGTTGTTTTGAATTGTTACATATGTTGAGCTTCTGGTTGCTTCCCCTACTGTTTTAACACCAACTAAGTAGCCTAGTGCCTGTCGGTGGGTGTATACTGCTGGGGAGGAGCTATTTTTTCCTTTTGCCTAATGTCAGCGCCTCATAGCGACAGCAGCATACACTCATGGTTCTCTGTGTCCCTCAATGAAGGCTCCAAGAAAAAGATTTTACGGTAAGTACCAAAAATCCCTCTTATACAAGATGTCTCCCAGCTATATTGCTATGAGCCATCTTGCAGGTGTAACTCTGATACTAAATGCCTCACAGCAATTTGCTGGGGGCATTTTATTATGTGCACACACTGCCCCTTTAACCGCTTCACGCCGCAATTCTTTTTAGCTTTTGAGTTTGTTTTTCGCCCCCCTTCTTCCCAGAGCCATAACATTTTTTTTCCATCAATATGGCCT
>VIAB01002872.1:50810-61322 GCA_009801035.1 Oophaga pumilio | reverse complement strand
CAGCTGTTTTCACACCTTCTTGGGGAGTCTCCTTGTCGTTTTTGAGAGATTTAGTGCAGTGGCTAGCAGCAGCTTCTCACCTTCCTCGCATCACAGCGCTGAAACCGGAAGTTCTCACAGCGCTGGAACCGGACGTTCTTGGCTTTTTAATGTATGGTTGAACTTCATTTCGTATTCTCCAGCTGTCATGGTACGCATGATGCAGTTTGGCAATATTTTTGGCCGAGAAACCGCTATCGATGAGCTGGATGATGCAGTTTCTTTTTTAGTGGCAAATCTTCTTTATGGCTGCTGCTCGATTCCAATCAGTGACCTTGCGTTTGGAAATCAACCTAATAACACACTGATCAATTAGGGAATGTGAGAATCGGTTGTATTTTGCAGTATTCAGGAAGAAAAAGATTTTTCAACCACAGGAGCAAAATAGTAATGAAATTACATGATGAGAATCTGCATAACTAATCATATGCTAAATAGTTGCAAGTCAAATTTATGAATTTATGCATGAGATAGCCGAGATGATTGTCTATAATATGATGGTGGTTCTCATTTAAACAGCAGTGGATGGTGGGATATGGAGCCTGAAAGTCAAAAGTTCAAAACATTCTTACTGTTTTGCTCATCAGTGTATTATGCTTACGGTGATCTGCCTCTATTTTTTCCTGAGAAGAGGGGATGTTAATGCTGTAAGGTTTTTTTATCTGTCTTATTTTTTTACTCTAAAGACACTTTTATAGGATAAGAGATATTGAGAAGTAGAGGATAAGGGGACACAGTAGTATTGGGGTCTGGAGCAGTGGAAAATAGATGGTGATTTCAGAGGGCAGCCTATTTAAATCAGATAAAATGAGGGGCTATAAAAGGTCAGCAGGATGGCCAATGGCTATATAAAAAGGTGTCGGATACAAATTTGGACAGTGGCTTTGTAGCATGGCCTAGGCTGTAACTGAGAGCTGTTCATATAAGCCGGAGACTGGAGCATTTTCACCTCCACCAGTCCCTGGATAATGGATGTAGCATGGGGTGGGCAATCTGAAACTTATGAAGCACGGATTGCACTTTATAACACAACGTGCCATTGGGGGTGGGATCTCTCCAAGGATGCGTCTGATCATGTCGGTAGTCTGGCTATATTTAAAGTATGCAGCATGGAAAAATAAAAATGCATTGCTAGTAAAAATATTAAAAGGAGTTGTCCAGAACAAGCTGGACAAGTCCTTTAAAGGGAACTGGTCACATTGGTTAAAGCAGTCCAATCTGCAGGAGGGATGTTCAAGCAGGAGACACGGAGCACATTGGTGTATAAACTTATGAAAAAAGGTTCAGCAGAACACCTGTATAAACCTCTGCTCATTTTGGGATTTACAGTAATTGGTGACAGAGCTATCCCTGTGTGCACACTTATACAAATAAGGCTGTCAATCACTGAGTAAAGGTACTGCCACACTTAGTGATCTCGTTAGCGATCTCAATAACGACGCAAGCTAATGAGATCGTTTTTGTGATCGTTTTAATGTCGCTAGTAGCTGCCACACTTAGTGATCTCGTTAACGACGCATAAGCGGTTAGCGATCTCATTAACGACTTTAACGGTCATTGCGATGTAAAAAACAGCGCACATCGCTCACAAAAGGTGCCAGACACAGCGATATAGGCTCACCAGCGGGACGCCAACGATCTAAATACGGTCCAGAACTCTAGTGAACGATCAGCGAGATCACAGCAGGGGCCACGTCGTTGCTACATGCCACACACGTTAGCGTCACGAACGAGATCGCTAAATAGTGACGTATTTTAGCGATCTCGTTAGCGACGCTGTTTAGTGTGGCATACCCTTAAGACCAAAAGTCCAAAATGAGCAGAGGTTTAAAAGATAAGTTATAGTAAAGCTTTTTCCATAACTTTCTGCTCAGATCCACCTTTAACATCCTGCCTGATCTGCATTTTCAATGTGACAGATTCCCTTTAATAAATCGGTACGGAGCATTGGATCCAAAAGCATGATATAACAAAAACGGTGGAGGGTTGCTTGTCACTTTATGGTAAACAATCACTCTGGGTCTCACTAGATCATTAACAGGTTTAGTCAACATAAAATAATAGGAGGTATTTCCATTTTCTGGAAAGTAAGGGGGGGGTGGGAAATGTACAGAGAAATAAATGTAACACTGAGGCAACCACAAATCATTTTATATCTTGACAGCATTTCCTGCATTACTTTAATCTTTCAGTCACTACAGTAACGATAAAAACAGTATTACAAAAATTATATTTTATAGGATATTTACATACAATTTACATGAAATTCAAACCCCAAACTAAAGAAACTAATCTGAATTTACATTACATTTTTTAAAAATATAAATAGAATTTTCATATTAAACTAAACGTATCTTTGGAGTCCTGCATCATGAAAATATATGGCTGATATTTCAGTTAAGTTTCTCTATGTGAAAGCGAAAATCTTGTTTTTTTTTCTAATTAAAAAATATTTTTTTAAATACTTAGAAAGCGGCAGTGGCATGTAGGACTTGGATGTTAGTCATCGTACATTTTAGCTGATTAAATTAACTACTGCCAAAAAAACGATGGTAAAGGCCCTTGAGTAGACATCAAGGAGTAGGAGTGTGGTATATTTTTCCCAACAGTAAGGATATGTTCACATGCTGCTTTTTTGTGGCACTTATTTCTGCAATCAAAACCTGATATATTGTCAACAAAAAAGCTACAGCTAAAACGTAGGTTTTGATGCTTTTTTGTTGTGTTTTCAGGATCCCAAAGTTCAGCTTGCAAGCATAAACAATATAGGGTGTTAGGTCAACAATGCAAGACGTATGCAACACCATAAAACATTTGGGGGAAAAGGGGCAATTTGATCAAATTATTTAGGGGAAAAAGTTTGTCTGAAGAAATAGTGACAATTCTGAACAAAACAGATGGATTCATGTATGAAGCACAATCCTGAACTGAGGTTATAGGAGTTCATGGAAAAATACACAATTGCAAATGTAAAAACAGTAGGGGGAGTTAACCTGGTAGGACATTGTTTACTTTAACACATTGGTAGGGCATTGAATTGGTAGGGTATTGTTTACTTTAACACATATCACTAACATATATCACTTTAATTATACTCTACTTGGAGTCAGGAGGAACAAAAAATCACAAAAAAAAATGGCTTTCACATCTTGCTGTACCTGCGTTGTCTTCATCCAAAACACTGGAAAAACTAAATTGCAGTGTTTTTGAACTTACTGATTACTTTCTACGGGTGAAAAAAAAAAACTCTGCAAAAACATTGAAATTTACATGTTGTAGTTTCCAATTCAGTAAAAAAAGCAAAACACGCATGTGCATGAGATTTCAGAAATACCATAGCTTTTGCTGGTACTGTAATAAGCAGCTTTTAATTAGCATTTTAAAATGCAGCAAAAATGCAATGTGTAAACACTGCCTGAGGGTTTATTCATATGTGACATTTTCCCCATTCATTTGAATGATGCAAATTTGAACTAAATAAATTAAAAAAAAAAATGCCTTGATGGTTCAAATCTGCAAGCAAAAAAAATGAGCAGTGTGTGCGTGCGATCTCAGAAATCTCAATCACTTTGCTGGTAAGGTAGATGGCATTGTTTTTAATCCTTAAGAAAAATATGCAGCAAAAATGTAGCATGTGAACAAGCCCTCGGGGTACGTTCCCATGATTAGTATTTGGCCGGGGTCAGACATGGGAGAAACTCGCACGAGTCTCGGATGTCAATACCCGGTATTAGGACAGGAGCGTGCAGATGCATGTATTTCTATGCAGCCACATGCTCCAGTCCGAGTGCCGGCAGCAGTGCCGGGTATTGACATGCAAGACTCGTGCGCGTTTCTCGCATGTGTGACCCCGGTCTTAGGGGAGTTTTTGATGTTGCTAATTTTTTGCAGCATTTCTGCATCTATTAGAGGTAATTGTATCCTTAAGAAAAGCACGCAGCAAAAATGTAGCACGTGAACAATCCCTAAGGGTACGTTCCCATGATGTTGCAGATTTTCTGCACCCATTAGGTAAATTGGGTTACTTGCTGGTTTTTTTTCACATTTGTTTTTGTCTCATTTTTTATACTGAGGCTTTGTCTCGTTTTGGTATGTTATGATTTAAAAAAAAGCTGCCTTATTTTTGGTACTGCTTGGCATTTCGTTTTGCCTTATTTCCATCTGCAGATTTTCAGCATTTAATGCAAGTCCATGGGGAAAATCAGCAATTAAAACTCCGCATACCCCCAAGAGAAACTGACATGCTGCGGATTTGAAACTTGCACCATAGGTTAGTTTACACAGTGGGCATGAAATGTCTGTAAATCTCATCCAGTTTGATGGAACTGTAAGACGACGAGTTATTGATGCATCAAAAATACGTAACATGAAAAACTCACTGTGGGGACACAGCCTAATAGTGAAGGAAAGCCATCTTGTGGCCGCAATATGGAGTCCAAAGCGTAGCTGCAGCATGGTCGTATTAATGCAGTCACAGGATGAAAGATTTGTGCTTTGAGTACAAGGAAGAGCGAGATGTGTCAGATTCTTCCAGAAGTCCATGATTTTTCATTCTGGAAATACTTTGCAATATACTCCCTTAAAGCAAAGGTTACCGGCTGGGTCTCTTAGAATTCAGGTTTTCCACACATCTACAGAGGCTTCATTTTTTGCAAAACTGTAAACACTTAGTGGAACTTGACGACTTACAAAAGTCAATGGGATCCGTCCTGCGATAGAAAACACGGACTTTTCTTTGCAATACAAGACACAGTATAATTAATAGTTTCTATGGGTTTCATGAACTGAAACGCTACTTTGTATCTGAGGCACTTAAGGTTATTTTATGAAAATGACAGAGTCTTTGGATGTGATCATTTTTTTACACATTTCAATCACTATGAAGAAGGAGACCAGTAGATTCCTGAATAGTTTGGTATTTCGCTACAGTAACGTTTCTTCCTTGGTTTACAATCTACACATTCATAGCAGGGGTCAACTGCATTAGGGAGCTTGATGCAAGCAGTCCTTCGTTCTTGTTCCCAACATTGACTTCTAGGTTCTGCAAAAATGTCCTTGTCTTTAGTTTCTCAAAAATCACAGAATTACTAGATGCCAGACTTATCCGAGTTCTGAGAGAAAAGAAAAATGACACAAAGTAAGAAGATATTTCTTCAGGAACAGAGACGTCAACCCCCCTTCCACCAAGAGTGGACACAGACAGAACAGGACCCGACCATTTGCCATCCAATAGCTCTGATAATGCACAATCCCACCTACTTTACAGTTGGTCATGGCCCCCTTAACTCTTGGGTCCCTGTGTGGCTTTACAGGTTGCACCATGGCTATGTTCGCGCCTGCCTTCCACCCAAAAGTGTCATCTCCTAACCAACTAGATTACATCGGGTTGTGAACACTAATCTTTGGGACATAATTCATGAACGCTCACGTGAAAGACAGAAACCCTATATAATAACATGTGGTGTCCTACGGATGTCCATTAAATGCTCCTACAGGCATAAAAAGTGACCTCACAGCTCATCAAATTCATGATGAACTGTGGCGGTCCTTATACCAGAATTGTTACTCCAGTCTGTGAATGGAGTAAAATTTTTGGCGCTCCTGATTCATTCAATAAGAGGTGTTAGGCGCCTAACTCCAACATGCAACCTCGAGACCGGCAGGAACCGCTAATCTTGATGAAGAGGGACAATATTTTTTTTTGCACTGTTTGTTATCCTTTTTAACTACTTTGTTGTTAAAATCTACGAAATTCCTGAAACATTTATACACATAGTGGTTTGTGCACCAGAATGTTAGGAAAAATAAAAATGTTACTCAGACTAAATTTGGGAAAGGCAATATTTATTTTCCATATATTATTCACTCATACATGGCTATTAAAAAATAAAAATAAAAAACACCCACAAAAAAATTTAAATATTTCTATATATTAGCAACATTAATGCTAATTGATCGGTTTTCGATATGTCACCTCTCAATTCCTTAACGACGCGGGAATTTTTCATTTTGAATGACACCATTCATTTTAACATAAAATGTACTGAAAAATCGTTTTTTTGGGCTTTGTGTTTACGGTTTTCATTCTTTGATAAAAATGATCCGGCAATATGATTCTCTAAATCAGCAAAATTATTGAGATATGAAAGTTGCAGTTTTGTTATTTTGGTGAAGAAAAAAAAACCCTGATCTTCGTAAAAAAAAAAATTTGGACTTTTATAGACACCAAATATTTGTATTTTTTTAAATGTATTTATTTCTAATGGGAGTAAAAGGGATGATTTAAATTTTTTCTTTCCCTATATTTAACACAGTTTTTTCTATTTTTGCTTTTTTTTTTAGTTCTTTTGACTAAAAGGGGACTTGAATTCTGTGATTGTTCAATCACTTATACTCTATACTACAATATCACAGTATAAGGAGAAATCGCGGTTCTTCTATGGAACTCAGTCTCTGGCTAAGCATCACAGAAAGACTAGTATGGCAGTTACGGTTGCCTTCAGCAAGCTCCCGGCTGCAATGGTGGTAACCCAATGGATGTTGTGGGAGGCCAATGGGAGCCCCCTGGTCATAACATCATTTAAATGCCGATGTTAGAAATTGACAGCGGCATTTCAACTGTAAACTGCAGAGATCAGAGCGAGCTCTGGCCACTGCAGATACAGGCAGATGCCACCTATGTAACACAGCTGGCATCTGCCTACTATAAAGAAAGCTCTGCTGCTTAGCACGCTTCATCGACCCTTGATAAAAATGTACATCATAGGTCGGTAAGAGGTTAAAACCTTAAATGTGGCTTTTTAATGAGCTGATGGTTTGTTGGGTTAGAATATGGATAAAGCTGTACGAAGATATTCTGCATTTGCCCACAAGTACATCTGACACCACATTGCCTGTAAGCACTTGTGTGAATGTAGCCGTAACACAACCAATACATGCCTGCGGTAGCAGAGCCAGACCCAACTGCGGGCGTGAATGGGCACAAGTGTGCAGCTAACGCTTCCTCCTTACCGCAAGCTCATGTACTCACAGGTGGCCACAGGTAGCGAATGTTGCAGTCGCACTGTGTGAGTCAGCCTAAAAATACCACTACAAATACTATACAACAACCTCATATTTTATGGAAGTGAAACAAGTTCTTTTCTTACCGTGGAGATTCGATTCCACTGTCCCCGGTGGTACTATGGTTTTCATTTTGGTTAGCTTCCAATGGATTCGCTTTTGTATTGAATAGCGTTAAGGTGTGCTCATAACACGTCCTTCCTTCTCCTGATTGTTGTCCTGCGTTCTTCATATGTTTCTCATCACTTCCTTTAATGGATGTCTGGACAGTCTCTGCCATAGAGTTACAGTCACTTGAATTGCAGTAATCAAATATACTCCCTTCACAAAGCTCAGGTTGGACACATTCTGCAGTATTGACATCCACCTCCTGATGATGGAGGACATACTGAGGCAATGGCTGACAAGAGCTTCCCTTTACATGAGCAGGCCTAGTATAACTTTGAGAACTGTCAGACGAGAAAACAGATGATGTATACTCTTCTTGCTGATGGTTAGCTGAAGAAAATTGATGTATTGTAGGTCTGTTTGGGTCCCAGTGACTTGGAGACGCTTCTAGGGAGGCATGGCTTTCCTCATGTGGATTATACAAATTGTGTATTTCCAAATTGTTTTTTTGCCTACTTGTCTCAAGGTTCTGACATAGAGCAATATGTTCATCAGTGTCGCCTTCAAAGTAGAAGGAACTTGAGGCATCATCGTCCTCCTTCTTGTAAAACATCTGATCTTCCTCGACAAGCTCTCCGTTGTGAGAACTGGAAAATGCTGTGTATTTCGGTGAATCTTTACTGTTCATTTCACTTGCGGAATAAGTACAATGCGATTCTGACTCGTTTTTCTCTAATGCGCCGATGTTGGACCTACTGAAACTTTTTGAAGAGCTTACACTTCTACAGTGACTTGCTTGTGCGTGTTGTAAAGATTCATTGATTGAGGTCATCTTGTTACAATATGACACTGTAGTATAAAGATTCCCAGCTTCATGTTCCCAAGTCCTTTCGGATTTCACCAATAACTTTGTTTGATTGTCACTAAAAAGAGGACATTCGTCTTCACCGGGCAAACCTAGTGCCAAGCTGTGTTCTTTAATGTGCTTAAACTTATCATCGATCCTCAGGGTACTACATTGAGGATAACTTGGAGGATATTCTCTCAGATCATCTTTTTCATTGATTGACACCATCTGATCAGGGAACAAGTTCTCACAATATTCATCTTCAGGCCTTTCGGCTTTTAGATGTCTGGTTCCAGCTTCAACATTTAAGCCTGAACAGTCTAGTGACTTTGGCCGTGGTATATTTTTTCTTTCCTTCCTAGATCTGCATTTCTTAACCTCTTTTGTAGATTTGTTTGCACCAACATTAACGTTATCTCTGTAGGACATACCCTCAAATGGATTACAGATTTGCTTTTTGTACACAAGGTCAGGCTGGTTACTATCTTCATTACTGGCAGTGAATACATCTGGAACCCTTATATCATCCATCACGGTGGACTGATGCTGTGACTTCCTTACCGCATCTACTTCTACTTGTGTGGTCAATTTTGGGCCACCCATGTCTTTCCTGTTTTTTTCTTTGCTGGCTTGCACTTTTTTGTGGTACTTTGATATTCTATTGTTTTTCTTTTTGCCACTTCCTTTAAGATTATGGGCATTTTTTATTTTCATTATCTCTGTTGAGGTTCCTTTACTATAATACTTTTTATGCTCCTCAGCTTTTTGCATCATCATTGTATGCTTCATCAAGTTGTCCACAGTTAGAACAGGGTTAATGCGTTTAATGATCTCATGTTCAAGGTCACGAGGGATGTTATCCATATTGTCTTCATCCCGGACTGGCCATTCTTCAGGTGGAAACTGTGCTGCAAAGCTCACTAACTCTTTTTTGGATTTTTCTTTCTTGGCCACATTGCGCCAGAAGAGACTGATTCCAAATTTCTTGCTGCACTTTTCTTTTTCTTTTAGCGACTGTTGTGGCTTAGCTTTAATACACGTGTGATGGTCCCGTGATGTGGATGTTGCCTGATTTTGAACAGAAGGTTTGGAATCTTTTACTGACTTGTGTTCCTTTCCATTACTCTCGTTGATTGACTGTTGCCCCAGTATATTATGGGTAGAACTCTCTGAGAAGCAGCTGCAGGACCTGCAGTGAGATACTGAGGGTACATTAGCTTTGGTTAGATCAGCACAACTCTCCATGCTGACGAGATAAGTGATGGCTGGTGGAGAGACGGAAATATCTTCAGCTGCCCCACACTTACTGTGAGGCATGGTTTTTCTAGTGATAAAGTAAGTGTGAGGAGTCACTATGAAATAGCCTTCTCCTGTGTGGTATAGTTTCCTTTCTTTTATAAGTGTACCAAGGGTAGCATACAGGATCTCCTGGGATGGAGTAGCTATACCTATAAAAGCAGATATTAATCGGTTATATTAATGCCTTGTATAATAAAAATTAACACAACAACAATTTAAAAGCTGAAACCCAGGTATAATTTATATCAAAAGTTAATCATTATTGCCACTTTTCCAAGACAAAGCATGTACTGATGAGTAATTCTCTTCTTGTTAAATGGGTGAAACAGCCAAGTCCTTGTAAAAATAATCAACTTTGTAATTCTCCTTTTAGTTAGGCTAAGTGCACACGTTCAGGAATATTTGCGTTTTTTTCGCGTTTTTTCGCGGGAAAAAAAAACGCGTCAAAAACGCATGTATTAAGCATCCTATCATTTAGAATGAATTCCGCAATTTTTGTGCACATGGTGCGTTTTTTTCCGCGAAAAAAACGCATCGCGGAAAATCTAGCAACATGTCCATTAATTTTGCGGAATTCTAGCGTTTTTCCTGCTATATTATTGACCTAGAAAGTTCAGGAAAAAATCGCGGTAAAAACGCGTCAAATCCGCACAAAAAAACGCACCAAAAACGTGCAAAATCCGCGCAAAAAAAGTCTGGTTTTGCTCAGGAATATTCTGCAAACATTCTGCAAACATGTGCACTTAGCCTTAAAGTCCTCTTTGCTCTCAAGAACACAGGTGTTTTTAATTCTGTAGTTTGCTGCTCATTACCCCAGTTTCCTTTGCTTTAGAGTCTGCAATTGCTCCGATGCTGGCCAGATTGCTGGATCCAGTAAGTTTAGCACTCCTCCGTTCCTCAGATGCTGCAGAGGCAAAACTGGCTTTGCTTGCAACATATGAGAGTACACAACTCGGACCAGAGGCGCAACTATGCCTCCAACCTGAACTGTCTGACTTCAGGAGTGTGCCATCCCATGGCAATCAGGAAGCAAGGAGGCAAGGGAGCAGTGCGCTCCTGAAGAACGATCATGAGAAAACCGTCCGGCAATCCTACTTGTTCTTGTGTCACTGCAGCACTTAAGGCCCCGTCTCACATAGCGAGATCGCTGCTAAACA